>CM067550.1:43753515-43962231 GCA_034509755.1 Anisodus tanguticus | reverse complement strand
GGATCGTCCCGCCCCGACCCCGACCCCCGCCGGACCGGCCCGCGGACCGAGCCGGCCCGGCTGGCCACCGCACATACATATAACTAGTTGTACAAGGAATGCTTCACATCATTCCCACCTTGAAAATTTTCTAAATTTTAAATTTATATTCCTTTCCTTTTCTTTATTCATTTAATTTTCTTTTATTGATTATATTTACAAATTCCTAATTAATCATTAAAATGCTCCAATAATTATATTTTCTTGTGCTGGGAGATCTTGAGTAATCCGAAAGGTATCGGGATTTTAGATACTGTAGAATCATTATGGTTAAGGAGGTTAAGGGTGTTGTTCGCAGGATGCGCAGGAGACGAGCGATCGGGCCTGATGAGACTCCAGTTGAAATTTTGGAAGAGCGTATACATGATAGGTTTGGAGTGGCTGACTAAGTTGTTTAATGTCTTTTTTAAGACAGCGAGAATTCTCGAAAAATGAAGGCGGAGTACAATGATTCCTTTGTACAAGAACAAAGGTGACATCCAGAGTTTCAACAACTATAGGGGTATCAAGCTGCTAAGCCACACTATGAAAGTGTGGGAAAGAGTCATAGAGACGAGGGTGAGAAGGGACGTGTCTATTTTCGAGAATCAATTTGGATTCATGCCTGGGCGTTCGACTATAGAAGTCATTTATCTTATTAGGAGGTTGGTGGAGTAGTATAGAGAGAGAAAGAGAGACTTACATATGGTTTTCATCGACCCCGATAAGGAATATGACAAAGTCCCTACGGAGGTTCTATGGAGATGTTTGGAGGTTAGAGGTGTACCTGTGGCTTACACTAGGGCGATCAAAGATATGTATGATGAAGCTAAAACCAGGGTACAGACAGTGGGAGGAGACTCAGAGCACTTTCCATTGATGATGGGGTTGCACCAGGGATCAGCTCTTAGCCAATTCTTATTTGCCTTGGTGATCGATGGAATGAGACGACAAATATAAGGGGAGGTGCCATGGTGTATGCTATTCGCAGATGATGAGACTCGCAACGAAGTGAACGCTAAACTGGAGGTTTGGAGACAAACACTGGAGTCTAAAGGGTTCAGGCTGAGTAGGACCAAGACAGAATACTTGGAGTGCAAGTTTAGTAACGGGAGCGAGCATGAGACATGTGTGGAGGTGAGCTTGGTACTCAGGTCATTCCAAAGAAAGGAAGTTTCAACTAACTCGGGTCTATTATCCAAGAGAATGGAGAGATTGATGACGATGTCACACATCGTATTTGGGCAGTGTGGATGAAATGAAGGCTCGCATCTATAGTATTGTGCGATAAAAAAATCTCACCAAAACTTAAAGGCAAGTTCTATAGGGTGGTGGTTAGACAGACAATATTATATGGGGCGGAGTGTTGGCCAATCAAGACTTCACATATTCAAAAGATAAAAGTTGCGGAGATGAGGATGCGAGATAGATGTGTGGGCATACAAGGAGAGATATGATTAGAAATGATGATATCGGGGCGAGTGGGAGTAGCCTCGGTGGAGGATAAGATGCGGGAAGCGAGGTTGAGATGGTTCGAGCATGTGCAGAGGAGAGACATAAATGCCCCAGTGCGGAGGTGTGAGAGGTTGGCTATAGATGTGTTCAGGAGGGGTAGAGGTAGGCTGGAAAAGTATTGGGGAGAGGTGATTATATGGGATATGGCGCATGTGCAACTTACTGAGGACATGACCTTAGATAGGGGGTTGTGGAGGACACGGATTAGAGTAGAAGGGTAGTAGGTAGTTGAGCGTAGTCTTACCTATGCTTATATATTTTGGTAGTTGTAGTATTATTATTGTAGGTGCTGCAGCCTATCATACTAGTAGGCGTAGTATTGCTTTATAGTCTCTTGTCGCTTGATTTCTGCTGCTATGAGTTCTTTAGTGTACTTTGTTTATCTTATTTACCTGCGTTAATTACTGCTTCTTTTTTTCAGAACGAGTTATCATGGCTTATTCGCTTTTATTATCATCATGTACATCTTTGCTTAAATTTCGGGTTTGACCGTTTCTCTTGCTTTGCTTCTCTTGCATTGCTTGTGCTTATGCTTTGTCTTGGTGAGGGTCTTTCGGACATAGTTGTTCTACCTACCAAGGTAGAGGTAAGGTTTGCGTACGCTCTACCTTCTCCCGGACCACGTTGTGAGATTTCTTTTGGGTATGTTATTGTTGTTTGTTGTTGTTTTGGGCGAACTTTTTGCCCGTGCTACATTGTGTTTACTGTTTTGAATAGGTTTCAACCCACTCATGTTATGGAAATTAGATTAAACATTAATTGAAAGAGACAGCGGTCCTGGTGGGTTCATAACTTGAATTTTGAAAATTCAATTTGAAAGAATAATATGACACCGGAAGTCATTATATTTCACGTGCTTTATTGTAATTAAATTTGTCAATCACCGAAAGTGGTAATATTTTTAGGCTTATTGTGATTATAAAGGAGGATATGTTAGAGAAAAAGATTATTTATGTTTATGTCTCAATTTGCTTCTATAGTAGCAATATCTTAAAAAAGATTCTAAGCGATCATAATTTTATATGGTTAAGGCACATTTAAATGATTATGTTCCATTATTGAAGAATGAGAACTTTTAATGAATATTACAAATACAGATCCATTTCCTGAATTGATTGTGATGATATATAGTAAAGATTAGAAATACAAATGTGATATTGGTTGTGAAGTTATCACGACTCACCTCGAGAAAAGGTAGAACAATTCAAAAGAAATATTTTAAATATTCTATGCTTTACTCCCGAAGTCGTAAACTCAGAAATATGCGCCTGAAATATCAAATTTTGAACTCTATTCCATAAGTACTAAAACTTTGAACTCTACTCCGGAAGTAGTAGAACTTTGAAAGTAGTATCTAACTAAATTTTCCTTCATGATACCAGCACTACATGTCTAAGTATTATTTGATAGTAAAAATTTATGATCAAGGTCTCCATAAGAGCCTAATTGTTTGTCAACTAGGATCATGACACCAGTAGTATCCAAATAGTATTCGATTATTGAAAATAGATTGAAGGCTCCTGAAGAGCTTATATACTATTATGTCATTCATTCTGGATTGTAATGCACGATATTGCTATGATCAAAACACAAGTTATAGTAAACCCGAAGTTTACTAAAGTAAATTACTATCATATTGAAGCTATAAATGATTGGAGGATTAAATATCTACAAAATTATAGTGGGTAAGAAATATGTATGTAAATGGTACCCTCTTTATTCTTCAAATTATATTACACTGATATAAGCATGATGAAATCAACTTTGTCACGATAAATCGAAGTTTATTGATACAAAAAAAAATCATGTCATAGAGAGATTTACTAAAATAAAGAGCACATGGTGTGGTAAACTTGAAGTTTACTAGTATAAATAATTTTGTTAGTAGGCATGAGCAATTTAGTCATCCCGATTCAAATATGATGTTCAAATTGAGTATTTGACATATATTGAAGAACTAGATGATTCTTCATGAATTTATTTTTGTTGATTGTTCTCATGATAAATTGATTATCTTGGCTAATGTTAGGATTGAATTTCTTAAATTTTGGAAAAATATAAAAGGTGAATATGGGCCGTTCTGTTATGTGATGTCTTAAATAGATGCATCGATAAGACGATCACATGTGCATTCTTGTCAATCCGAGTTTGACATATGCAAAATCACTTGGTCAAAATAATTGAGTTGAGAGCACAAGTTTCAGATTATGTAATCAATATAATTCATCTTGTTAATGCTGATTTATATCCAAGTTGGCTTAACGTTGAATGCATCCGATAAATAGCTAAACCATTCCTAATGAGAAAAAAGGTTCATGTGTTGATATGAAATATGATAAGTTGCATGCAACAACACTTGTATGCTTCAGACCAATAAATTATGATAATTTATCCCCTCACAATTGATTCAGGATCAAGAATCAAATATTTTGATCTAACAATTTTTATGTGTGGCATATAAATAATTAATTTACCATGTTGCACAAAGATGGATTCCCTCAAAGAAGAAGTGATATGTATTAGTTTTTCTAACATAAGGGGGGCAAAATAAGCGACTAAGAAATATATTATGAAATATAATTGGTATGATCCTCATTCAAAGATAATTCAAGTCGGTGCTAGAAGCATTTCTTTGATCCAAAATTAATTTTTAATTTTAGTTGCAACATGCTCCTATTAATTTAATATCCCTAAAGGACAAATTCTCCAACATGCATGAAGTGTGGTAGATGAATCAGATCCAAATGAAATAATCCTTGAAAATGGAGAAGAACAAATGACCAAGATCGTTATAATAAGGAGAAAATATGCTCTTGAAGAGCATACTACATAACATTACATGAAACCTCATGAGACGTTTACGTACCTAAAATGAAAGTGATGAGATCTCAGCAAGTTATGTTACATTGCGAACTGGTATAAATGATATATCGTCGACATTTGGTACAATATAGCGCAATATTGTAAAAGATTGTGAGGATATGAATTGTATGTCTTTAAACATGCCGACGTAGATATTATTACCAAGTGAAATGACGCATTTGGTGAGATTCAAGCTTATTGGGCATGTAGTCTAGACATCAGATAATGTCACACATTTAAATTCTAATAGATATTGTCACTTGGCAAAATTGATATGAAAATTCTTGGAGAATTATAAATGGCTGAAGCATATACATGTTCTAAAAATTTGTTCATAATTTTTATATGAATTAAATCAAGCAAAGTAAATGTGATTTTATCATAATGAGTATTCATTGACTAAGGATACACATGACTCTATTATCCTTACATTTTTATGAGTGTAAATTGATTACTTGAATATTATTTGAACTCTTGAAGAGTTTCTAAAGGCAATAGATTATATCTTTGAAGGAAGTTGAAATGAGAAACTTGCAGAACTCTTTTGTCATGAAGTGCCATATCTTTACGCAATTGATGCATTTATATATTTTGCTATGCCTATGAGGGATTACAGTCATACAATGTTATTCTACATGACAGTGAAATCAGATAAAGATAAGATCTGTTTATAAAGTAAGTCAGGAATGCACTTGGAGTGATTTCAATAATATTATATGTCGATGCAACTCTATCCAAAGACTGAAGATGCAACAACATACATAGCCTAACTAAATGGAGGATTCATAAAAAAGGATATAACGAAACATATTTCACCAAAGTTGTTCTTCACACACGATCTTTAAAAGAATGATGATATCAACGTGCATCAGATTCGTTCAAGTGATAATATGGTTGATTTGCTCATCAAGTCATTACCAACTGCAACTTTCTAGAAGATATTGTACAAGATTGGATTGCGAAGATTCAAGTTTTAAATTGATGTTCTCATCAGAGGGAGTTAATACGTGTTGTACCATTTTCCCTTACAACGTTTTGTCCCACATGGGTTTTCTTGCAAGGTTTTCAATGAGGCAGCAAAAATGTGTATTATTAGAAATGTGTACTATTTTTTCTTCACTAGAATTTTTCTCATTGGATTTTTTCTAATAAGGTTTTAATAAGGCACACTATCTACCAAATAGACATTCAAGGGGGAGTGTTATAAATAATATTTATTACTATGAATGTCTATCTCTATAAAAAAAAAGTTAGGATTAGTAACTTTGAGACTAAATCAGTTTTCTATCATAAATAGAGATGTTCCCTTCATTGTATTTTCATCTCTCAAGAGAAATAAAGAAGTCTCCTTTTTTTTTTTTTATCTTTCTCTGCAATATTCTTCTTCTAGTTGTATTATTTCATAACAGTTAATCAATATTGATTACAGTGCAATTTATTGAAAATATGTAAGGGTAATATAGTAAAAATATACTTTTATTTATGATTTCTTAAGAAGCATGTAAAGGGGAAAGCGGACAATTAATATAGGACGGAGGGAGTAAAAGGTATATTTTACTACCTTACCATTATCTCTCTTCATAAATTGCACTTTAACCAATATTGATTATATTCAAAACACTACATAGTAAGGATAAGACGAGAAATATTTAATTAATTCTATCTTAAGTTTGCAAATTAATAAATAATTCAAAAAATATACTTTTAGTAATGTGGATAAGTAATATAGAATGGAGGGAGTATTCAAAAGATCCTTTGTTTAACTATTATTAGGGTTCGCGTTACCTATCTATTACTCTCTCCCTCTCATACTACTTGTCTACTTTTCTTTTTTTAAGGTCAAATTATAAAAAATTTGATCAACATTTTGAGTTATATTTTTTCATCATGTTGATATGAGAAGAATTGCAAATTGCAGTACTTTTCGTGTAGTTTTTAAATATCTAAATTATAATTAGTTTCGGATATTAGTCAACTTGACTCTAAAAAAGTGACAGTGGACAAGTAATGTTGGATGGAGGGAGTACAAATCTACCATAAGCATTTTACTTTATTAACCTTTGAAATTAGAGGTGAATTCAAAATATAAATTAGAAGGATTCGAACTTAAAATCTTTTAGCATATTATTATAATTATAAATTATGTGGTCAAATGACTCAAATTCTATACTAGGCATATATTTGTATACATATTAGGGTGTGTTTACATACTTGGAATCAAGTTTAGGGTACATATTAGAGTGTGTTCGTAGAATACATCTTTTTCAGGTTTGTTTTGGTCAAAGTATTTTTAATTTTTTTAAAGAAAATAAGTTCCTTAAAAATAAATAAAAATGTATTTTGAATAAGAAAAGGAAAACAAATTTAAACGATATTTCCGTTGTTTGTCTTCTTCCCACCTCACCATCACCACCTTTGTCTTATAATATTTGTTTATATTATATAGATATTAATTAAATAATATTTTTTATTTATTTACCAAATTTTAAACTATAAATAATAAAATAGATTTTACTTCGTACAAAACCAATTTAGATTTTAAAAAAAGGAAATAATGAAAGGAAAAGGTAACGTCCCCGTAGCAGCCTGCTTGGACGTAATATGTGGATGGTATCACCAAAGGATGTAATACAATGAATGTGCTACTTCTTTCTTAATAAGAGGTTTTCGATTTGAGCTTGAGATATAAAAAAGTTTTTGATAGGAAGTGATTCATGAATAGATTATACGCGGTGCGAATTCAAATTATCGGTTTCAATTCAGCTATCGGACATCGGATAAGAAATAAAAAAAATGTGGGTGGTTCATTATCAGATAACAGATGCTAAAGTGTCACGTGAGTAACATTGGATGTACAATAAAAAATTTAGAAACCAAATATCTCTATTACTCCCAAGTCCTACCTACTATTCTCCACCCGCATTCTCGGCACAGTAGACTTTCATGTGGCATTAGCCAATGACTGGTTTATCAATTTGATCAAGGTCACATCATACAGTATACATATTTTTGTTTCTACTGAAGTTAAAAATAAGAGTATTGACAGTTGTATTTATTGTTAGCCACGTTTATCAAACAAATAACTTTTAATCAAAAAATTATGAACGTGACCAGAGCTGATATAATGTACTAGTAAAAGTTACAGAGTTCATTTGAAGCAAATAGTTTTTAGCTCAGAGCATATATGTGTTAAATATATATACTAAAAAGGTATAAATATCAATAAGTTGAATCCAGCAAATTAAAGGAATAGTGGTAAAATTCTCAAACTCGAACCCATATATTGAATTCGCCTATTAATGCTATATGGAATTGAGTTTTTTTCATTTTTAATGACTTAAACATATGGGCCCCGCATGTCGGAAACATCGTTTCTTCGCACATGCCTAATATACTAAACGAGTAGATAATATTAGTACCAAGTATCGTCAAATTTCGTTGAGGAATGAAAGATATATTGATGCACAAAGTAAGGTGTTTGAGACACAAATAGATGAATTTGTTTGGCCAAATAATAGAACTCCCACATCGGTTGAATATGGAAGGATTGATGACTATATTAACTATATTTTTGAGTAAAGGTTTGGGCCCCGAGGGGTGACCGAGTTTTAAGAAGGAGGAGGACCTAGGTGTGCTTGGATCGGGGCTAAGCCCCATGCGCGCGTCGCCGCCGCCCGCCCGGTCCGTTCACGGGTCTCGGGTTACGGGCTTTCTTCAGAATTTCTCTTTTGGTCCCTAAAATGTTTCTTATTTACAATTTGGTCCTTGAAGATTTCGGAAACGTTGCAACGGATCTGACTTTAGCGATCGAGAATCCGCCTCTTCTTCACTATAAATTGAACATTCTTTGTTCGGTTCAAACACACGAAAGAAAATAAACAAAACCAGAAAATCCTCTCATCTCTTTGCAATCTGTTCAATATTCTTTTTCTTCGCCATAATCAACATTACTAGTTTGTATTGTTGGTTGTTGTTGTTTTATCTTGGGAAACTATTGTCCAATATCGTAAAAGCATCTATACGGGGCAATTTTGTCTTAAAGAAAGATAGGCATCTCTCGACTCAACTTTTCCTTCTTGATTAACCTTTTTAAACTATTTTTACCTACGAGTTTAAGACAAAAATATATTTCTAAGTGTTCGAAAGATGTCTTCTTCAACCATTGCCAATGGTTCTGCTCTGCTAGTTTTTCAAAGCGAACGCCCAAAAACGTTTACGGGTACCAATTTTCAAGAGATGGCAACAAAAAATGTTGTTCTATCTTACTACGTTGAACTTTGTCACGCTTTCTTACGGAAGATCCTCCTTACGGTGGAGATGTAATAGACACTCGGTCTAACACACACGGCGAAGTGAGCGAAGATATCAGGTCACAAATGCCACTGAACTTAACACTTGGATGCATGGAATCATAGTGATTTCATGTGCAAAAAATGCATTACGAACGGTGCGTCGGATACACTCTACATACTATGTATTGCACCGTGAATACGACAAAGGAGTTGTGGGAAAAACTCGAGAAAAAGTACGGCGCACGGGATGCGGGTACTAAGAAATTCATCGTTGGAAAGTTTACGAAATTTCAAATGGTGGATGGTAAATTAGTGATGTCCGAATCCGGGGAGTTTTAAATGATTCTTCATCATCTCGATTTGGAAGGAATGAAGCCAAATGAGCGATTTCGATTGCATATTTGATTGAGACATTGCCTCCCTCATGGAACACGTTCATGAGTTATCTCAAACTAAAGACAAAAGAAATGGGGTTTGAAGACCTTATCATCAAACTGCAAATACAGGAGGACAGTAAAAGGGCTATATCTAAAGGAAAACAGTCAATGGAGGCAAAAGCGAATCTGGTTGATTCGAAGGGAAACACTAACAAAAAGCTCAAGTTCCAGGAAGACGGTAAAAGCCAACCGATGAAGAGGTTCAAAGGAAACTGCCATCACTGTGGAAATCCTAGCCATGTGACCAAAGAGTGCCGTAAACTGAAGCGATAACAGAAGGAAAAAGCCAAGAACAAAGGCAAGGCCAAGGCTAGCGTTGTACAAGACGAGGTGATCCTTCCAACCTTGACGACATAATTGTGGATTTCTCGGTTGTAGTGCTGGAGGCAAATCTGGTGGAGAATCCAAGGCAATGATGTATAGACACGGGTGCAACCCGTCACATTTGCTATGACAAGAGTGCATTATCTTCTTACGCCCCAATAATTATAAATATTCTTTTTATTCGCCAGAATCAACATTACTAGCTTTGTATTGTTGGTTGTTGTTGTTTTATCTTGGAAGACTATTATCCAATACCGTAAAAGCATCTATACGGGACAATTTTATCTTAAAGAAAGAGAGTTATCTCTCGACTCAGCTTTTCCTTCTTGATTAACATTTCTGATACATTTTTACCTACTATTTCAAATATCAAATGTCTGAAATTCATGTTTTTGTTTCTGACATGATTATAAATATATAGAATGAACACATTTGATTTGCAAGTTTTTAATCATGTCCGAAACAAAAACATGAATTTCAGACATTTGATATTTGAAATCACTTTCATCTTAGCATTAAGAGGCGAATTCAATATATGGGTTCGATATATAATAAGGGTCATTTAAGGAAATCAAAACAGGACTAGTTATTTGTTTCAAATATATCCTTGCTCTAATCTTATTAATTCGACTCCTTAAATGTGTGATTTAGTATATTTTTCGACAGTAAGTTGATATCTCACAGTGTACTTTTTATATGTGGATCTGATTTTATTTCAATGTGGCTAACATGTTCGACCTTTTTTTTTCTTTCTTTCTTTGATAATCAGGGTTTAAGAACTGCTGAACAATACTTCTTTTGGTATTACGGACGTCGCTGGAAGTAATAGGACCGGTCCTTCAACACTATAACTAGGTAAATCGCGGGATGTGCTCGGTGACCAGGTTTTACGGGAGCGTACAAGCGATCAATGAGACAAGGTCAAATTGCAACGTACGAGTTTCTTCGTCTTTGCGAGGAATCGACACGCTATTTAATAAAATGCGCAGGAGCGCCTTATAGCGTCAGGAGGCTTTGCCAGCTGGACTATGCCCCGGAGGACACATGTTCGACATTTTAATTGGATGAAACGCGGTGTGAGAGTGACTTTACTAAGGTAACTATTTTTGGGTGAAGTGATTAATGGAGTCAACTTTAGTTTTAGTTTATTCCCACATATTCCCGCCAAAGGAAAAGGCCAAAATTACTGAAGAGAAAAGAAGAAAAAACAAAACAAACGCTTACCTATTTGTTTTAGTAAATTGAAGATTAGTAAACAAAGATTGCACTAATGCATTTGACGCTACTTGTTTAACCTGAATTAGATAGTCTTAAGTGAACTTGTAGACGGTAAATATTTAGCTGTATTGTGTGCTTTAACTAAAGTAACTCAACTTCCCAATTAAATTTTAAAGTAGGGAATATATGCATTAACTAATTATGTAAATGATTGAAGTGTATATTCAAACACATATAATATATCTATTTTTTTTAGTGTAAACATCTAATGCGAGTAAGGTTTACCCTTGTAAACTCCCTTCCAAAATATTATTTCAACAATTACATGCAAGTGTCAATTTCTTTTACATAATGTTACCAACCTTCCGCAATCATCCAACGTTGTGATTGAATGATAAGTAATATGTCATTCTTAATTAGAGTATTCGATTTTGAATTTTAGAGCTGAATCTCCTTTGATTAGGAATGTCTTCTCCTCAAATTAGGATTTCTCTATCCAAATCTGAAAAAGTTAGGCCCCAAAATAAATACCAAATATCTTGTGGAAAACAAGAAAGAAAACAACAACCTCCCGCGAAATAATTACATCACTATGTTTTTGGTGTCAAATTTCTCTATCCAAATCTGAAAAAGTTAGGCCCAAAAATAAATACCAAATATCGTGTGAAAAACAAGAAAGAAAACAACAACCCCCGCGAAATAATTACATCACTATGTTTTTGGTGTCAAAACTCATTAATACGTTATAAATTAAAAGAAAAGGCTAACTTTATGTGGAATGAATAGCAGATTACAGATTGTTCATGATCACTTTTATGATTTACGAATTGACACCAACCACACCATTGTCAAAAGAGACAAAAAAATAAAGTCCACTGACATACTCGTGGATGAAAAAAGAGAGAGGCTTAAAATTCGATTGGAGGTGCGGCGTGGGTTCGAACCTTGGTGATAACAATTTGCTCTCTTACAGGGTAGGATCTTATATGTGATATCGAGTTGCTTTATGTTCTCAAATTACTGGTCATTCAGACACATCCCGCAATTTCTTGATAGTAGTCTTTGAGGGATCGGGAACTTACTATCTCGAGAAATGATCGATATAAGCGAGAAATTTGAATATAAAAAAAAAAAGGAGAATTTGGGATGAAAAGAGATTTTGTGAAAATAGGCAGAGCACGTGTACTTAGGATATATTTGCTATTAATATTCCATGTGGGGCACTGCTAGGAACTATACCAACAAAATGTGATCTTAAGTACTACTTTAATATTATTATTATTCTCAATATTATAATAATTAATCACACGCAGTAATCAAGTTTGTTTGAATACGTTAAATTGGCCAACATGATCTACTTTTGAGTTTTTCAAATAGGGAAAAAGGCGAAAAATATTTTTGAACTATCCGAAATAAAATTTACCTTTCAATATTTTTGTTTTGTTCAAAAATGCTCTTGAACTAATTAAAAATATTCTTCTCACTAATGATAGTCAATATAAGTGAAAATATCAATTTTATCCTTGAACTATTCGAAATGGAATAATTTTGCTCTTCATTTAAAGTTTGGAACAAGTACTCCTAATTATAAAGACTTGAGCAAAAACTTATATTAAAAATTATGAGATTACTTTGATGATTTTAAATCATAATATTTATTGCCAATTTTATGTTTTTATATAAAATTTAATTACTAGCATTAATGTTAAACTAAATATTTTCTGATCAATTGTTTTCTTTCAAAACTATCATACAAGCCCATTGAAATTTGGGATAACTTAAATTTACAATAAGTAATATATCGTACGTTTGATTTCTTTTATCATATCATTGTTAGAGTTAATAAAATAAATTCATTATTATTAATGTAAAAAATAAAATTTTAAATAGTTATGTCAAAAAAGTAGATAATATCTTGTTTAGAAATATTAACTTATATCTAAGGAACTAGAAAAAAATATCTTATATGCCATCGTTTTTATTTGGTTAAAATAGGAAGTGCTTATACTACTTAAAGTATTTTCTTATTGTTATTATATGTTTCACACATTCAAATCCTTCCCCACTCGCCAAAAAAAAAAAAAAAAAAGGCTAAAACTATCTCATTTTCAATAGTTGAATGAGAAAATTGGCTCATTTCCTCTTATTTTGGAACAACCATTAACAGGAAAGATATTTTTAAGCTTTTTGTCTAGTTAAAGGACATTTTTGAGCCAAAAACATTAGACCGAGGATATTTTGAGCTAAAAATATAACTAGGAATAAAATTGACCTATTTCAAATAAGATCAGAGGTATTTTGGCCCTTTTCCCTTTCAACTATATTCTCCTTTTATTTTGGAGTTTATTTCTCGTAAGGTCATTCAACTAATAAAAATTGTAGAAGACAATCACTTTTTTTTTAATCTTGTAACAGAAAACTAATTCTATTTTTATAATTTTCATACACAAAATAAATTTTCTTTATTTTATAACAGAAAAATTACTTTATTTTTGAATTTTACATACAAAGCCACTCACTATATCAGGTGATATTTCCGATCACTTAACTAATTAACGTTACAATATTATACCTAATCAAAATCGTCATCTCACTTTAATAAAAAAAAATCATCCTTTTGACTAATGAATCCAAACTAAAATCCAGCCAATAATTGTTTTTTATTTTAAGAAACAGAATTATTTAATCTTATGAGGTGCAACTGATGGAATGGGTTTGAACAATTTTCTGAATTAAAAAAAATTGCTATATTATTAATTAATCATATTCTCATTCTTATTAAGAACTATTTGCTCATTATAATTCATTGTTACTATAATCCACATCCATTCTAAAACTAATACATGTATTATTTTCTCTAATACTTCCTATTAAACTACCCCCTAAAAGTACAACTCTTAAAGAAAGCTTTATTCAAACCATCGATGGACTGTATACTAGCTTCCATTGAAAATAGCTTTCTAAGAATAATAATAAGTTAAACTACATTAATAATATAAATAAAATTTAAAGTGCATATAACTTAAATTCATAATCAGTACTAGGAAAAAAACAAATAAAATTATACAAAATACCTTCGTACTTGTCAATCATTTTTAGTTTATTTAACAATCTGGAATATAATATATTTGGAATTGAAGTAACAAAGAAAAGATTATAGCAGCCTTAATGTGGGGAGGTGCCCTCAGTTCTCTAGGACCCGCCTTGAACATGGCACAGTATTATATGATTAATATTTGTGATATTGGAAGTATTCTAGGGACCTTTTAGCTTTTGGAGGAGCGTCGACATGATTTAACATTTTGAACTCTATATAAGAAAAAAGTTGTTAAACAGTTTAATGGAATGACAGTAGAATAAAATATTATATATTATACTTTTTTAGTTATTCATTTGGTATTTAGTATTCACATTCGTATCCCGATTAATTAAGATTTACGTTGCATAAAACTCATCTAAGAAAGAAGCGTTTGCTAATAGAATTCAAGACTCGAACGTGAGATCTTTAATTAATCATGGACGAATTCTATCATCCCACCACAACTCTTAATGATAAAATAATACTATAGTACTAGTGCTGCTAAGGGCTTTTTGAAGTATTTGTTAGTAGTATAAATTAAAGGTGACTTTATCTCCACAACGTTTGGACTTATCCTCTATATGATCATATAAAAAATATTTCAATCACTAGTGAAATCGCTATTCTTTTTTTTTTCCGTCCATAGTGTAGGTTTATCATGACTATACGTATGTTGTGTCTTCGAATTCATCTTTTCTTATTTCAGCCTCACACAAATTACATGAAGTTTATTATTAACGTGTACATATAATTATATCATAATTAGAATATATTCCATATATTATAATAATTTTTTTTGGGAGTCTTTTCATTAATACAAATATATAGTGTACAATGTGGAACTCTATTACAATAAGGATCATGAATCTATCATAATTATACATCACTAATTATTACATAATATATGGAATATATTCTAATTATGGTATAATTATATATACACGTTAATATTTATAATTATTTTTGTTATTGTAGAATGAAACTACATTATATAAGTTTTAGTTACAAGAAAATGAGGGCATATAAAGCGTATAAGTCATGGCCAAAATTTATTAGCACGGGCCATTTTTAATACATATAGAGTGATTAGTGTACAGTTCAAAGTATAAATTGGTCGGACTATTCTGATTGTGTAAAATTATCTATATTATCAGTAGTTGTTAAAAACTCGATTAACACAATCATAACCATATTATTGCTAGACAATTAATTTATTTTTCTTTTTCTTTTTTCCTTTACTAGGATCTTTTACAATATGGCTTTCTTTGTCTCACTCAATTTTTCCTCTGAAAATTTCTACTTGCCATCTATTTACATCATGGGTGCAATCTTAATTGATGACGCATAACCTAAAAGTAACCTAAAGGCTAGATCCAGATCCTCATAGCATGTTATGCATAAGGAATGGCTGGCGGAGGAGCCTATATAAAATAAAAAATGAAATAAAGAAAATTTTATGAATAGATAGATTCAACGGTACGACATATGGCTTTTTTTTGTTTCTCATCCGATGTTCGGTACTCGCATTGAAGCCCGATTAATTCGGATTTGCGCCATGTAAGGCCCATTCAGGGGAATGACTCTCTACTAAGAATTTTTTGTTGAATTCGAGACCTCTCGGTTAAGGAAAGAGTACCTATCCGTTGCACCACATCTTTTGGTGGTCCATTGGCTTCTTTTATTAAAACAACATCATTTTTATCTTTGTGAAAGAGCTCATAATGAGTAAATAAATACTTGAATTTGTGCCCTTTCTAACTGGCAATTTTGTTGGTTACAATGGTGCATGAAACGGAAATAAGTAACTACTAAGTATTACAACACAATGAAATTATAATAAACTGAAATTTCAATGAACTGGAACAAGAAACTAGAACAGTTTTGATATGCTGAGTCGAGTGATGACACTTTGTCTTTAAGAAAAGATTGCCCCGTATATATCCTTTCTACATTTTGGACAATAGTCTCCCAAGATAAAACAGCAACTCAACAAATGAGCAAAGGAAACTCAAGTGTTACTTTGAAGAATTTTGAGTAATGAAATGATGCTAGAAAGTAGTAGGAAGAATTTTATTTCGTTTGTATGTTCTGTGTAGTCTCAACAATTGGCAAAGGCTTCATTATATAGTTGTAAGGAGAGGACTTACCAACTGCCCACATAATTGTTGTTGGCCAAGTTGACAATTATGAAGGTGGCCAAATAAATGGTGACAATGATGGAGGATTAGCTTTTAGTTATTCGACCAAAATAAATGAGTGAATTGAGTGCATATTAATGTTGGTTAACATTCCAAAAACCAACAGCAAAAGCACAAGTTTTCTGCCCAATTTAACTTATCAGAAACTTCAGGGACCAAACTATAAATATGAAGCAATTTGTGTCCAAAAAGATAATACCAGAAGAAGCCCACGACCCATGACCTGTGACCTGAGACCCGAGACCCGAACACAGACAGGACGGGACGGGATGGGCGGGCGGTGGCGGCACGCGTGTGGGCTTATCCTAGAATCGAAGCACATCTAGGTCCTCCCTCCTTTAAAAACATGGGATACGCCTTAGGGTCCCAAACCCCAAGCCAGTTTTGAGACTTATAAACTAAACAAATCTTTCTTCCCCCACCGATGAGGGAGGATTGGTCTAAATACCACACTTTTCCATGCTTCGAACACCTCACTTCGTGGACCAATATCTCTTTCATTTCTCAATGAAATTTGACGATCCTTGGCTCTACGGTCATCTAATTACTTAGTAGACTATGCACGTGTGAAGAACCGAAGTTTCCAACATGCGAAACACTAGTGTTTAAGTCATTAAAGATGGTTGGATGCAACTCCCGCCAAAGACAAATTTCCAACAATCCCCTCTTGAAAAAGATTTTGGAGCACTCACATGGTGCATTTTCCCAGCAATATTTCAGCGGACCGATGTTGCATAAGGAGAGGTAGCTTTAGCTTTGAACCTTCCATAGTTAAATACCATCGGACTTACTTACTGCGCGGTGAACGTGATGTCTTGAACCGTCAGTGTTTAATGTAAGCCAAGTCAATAGTACCAACACAACAAATTCCCTTACTCTTTTCTTCGTAGTGTTTTGTCCGTTGTGGCCGTGGACAACTTCTTGGATTCTTAAGTGCGTTCATTTGAGGCGGCTTGTCCTCGCACTTAAATAGGTGGTCTCCTACAAGGTATCCTGCTATACCCCACTTCAAAAGTGTTAGGAACCATTAAAAGTTTGACCAAACCTAACCTCAACTGTTGAGGATCATTAAAGGTTTTGAAAACTTAACCTTTACCCACATTGCAGATAGCACTTAATGTCTATTGCGGGAACGGCTTTGGATTTGGTGTTTCTTTAAAGAAATCACTATACGAAGTGCTCATACTTCCACTGAAGCAATCGACTGAACCTTTACAGCTTAGTTTTCCCATTGAACCAAATTCCTGGGATCTCCAGTCACTAAGGTTGGGTTACCACCGTATTGGTCCTTATACTTTGGGTTTTAAGCCCATTCCCCTAGACAGGAAGAACATCTGATCCTTGGGTAAGCCCTTTGTCAGCGGGTCTGCTATATTATCCTTTGACTTTATGTAATCAATGGATATTATAACCGTGGTGATCAGCTGCTTAACGGTTTTATGCCTCCGTCGAATATGACGAGACTTGCCATTGTACATAGCATTTTGTGCCCTTCCTAGAGCCGACTGGGTGTCACAGTGGATCATTACAGAAGGTACGGGTTTGTTCCAACACGGAACATCCTCTAAGAAGTCATGAAGCCACTCAACTTCTTCTCCTGCTTTGTCTAAAGCGATAAACTCCAACTCCATTGTGGATCGGGCGATACAAGTTTGCTTAGAGGATTTCCAAGACACAACCCCACCATCGATTGTAAATACATACCCGGCTTTGGTGGACTTGGTGTTCTCATATCGGATATCCGGTTTGCATCACTGTACCCCTCTAGTACAGCTGGATATCTCGAATAATGTAACTCGAAAGTTAACGTGTGTTTCAGGTATTGTAATACCCGATTCAACGCCTTCCAGTGATCATCAGTCGGAATACGGGTAAACCTAGCCAACTTATTGACTGCATAAGCAATATCAGGTCGGGTGCAGTTTGTTACGTACATCAAACTACTGATCATATGTGCATATCGCTCCTGGAATACGGGTGCACCATGATTTTTATCAAGATTTTGAGGCGGACTATAGGTAATCATTCTCAACAAGTGGAAATGGTGCTTTTCTCTTTCCTCTGATGATTCTATCCATTGGTGACTTTATCGGCGAACTGTCAAACATCTCGAACTTTCTCAAAACATCCTCGATGTAGTGAGACTGAGATAAGACCAGTCCGTCAAACGTCTTAGAGATTTTTATCCCTAAGATGACATACGCGATACCCGTATCCTTCGTGTCGAAGCATTGTTTCAACATGTTCTTAGTCTCTAGGATTAAGCTAGGGAATTTGCTTCTGTGATCAACATGTCATCTACATACAGGCATATCATGACAAATGAGTCAGAGTTACCTTTCGTGTAGACACATTTATCACACTCATTAATGGAGAAACCCTTTGATAGTAAAGTACTATCAATTTTTTTGTGTCATTGCTTGGGGGCTTGTTTAAGCCCGTACAGAGATTTGACAAGCCGACAGACTTTCTACGCTTGCCCTTGAACCACATACCCCTCGGGTTGGTCCATATAAATTTCTTCCTCCAAATCACCATTTAGGAAGGCTGTCTTGACATCCATTTGATGTATCTTAAGGTCACGCAAAGCTGCGATCACAATGAATACCCGTATGGATGTCATCCGAGATACCGGGGAGTACGTGTCAAAGTAGTCAAGACATTCTTTCTGTCGATAGCTCTTGACTACCAATCTGGACTTGTACTTATCTATAGACCCATCTGTGTTATACTTCCGTTTGAGTATCCATTTACACCCCAACGATTTATTTCCCGGAGGAAGATCAACCAACTCCCAAGTATGGTTATGCAGAATTGAGCCTATTTCACTCTCAATAGCTTTTTTCCAGAGCGGTGACAATGCTTCAGCAATTGTCTTTGGTTCCTCATTAACCATATAAGCTACAAAGTCAGGACCGAAGGGTTTATCCTTCCTAACCCTTTTACTTCGCCTTTGTTCCATCTCTGGAGTCTCCAAGTTCTGAGAATCTGGAACACTAGATTCCGGATATTCAGCCACCTCGAGATCTACTAGATCTGAATCATCTAGACCCGGGCCGTCAACGACTCCTGGTTCCTGAGAGCTTTGTTCACAACTTCGTTTGCGAGAGGTTATGTCTTTTTCCCTTCTAGAAAAGGTACCTTTAAAGAATTGAGCATTCATTGATTGTACCCCCATGGATATCTGGAATATCTTACTTATGCACTAAGAAGCGATAAGCACCACTATTATTTGCATATCCGATGAATGTGCAATCTACAGTCTTAGGCCCAATCTTGACCTGCTTTGGCTTGTGTACTTCAACCTTTGCTATACAACCCCATACCTTTAAATATTTATAGGTGGGTTTCTTTCCCTTCCATGATTCATATGGAGTTTTGTCCTTACCCTTATGTGGGACTCTGTTAAGAATCGTATTAGCGGTAAGGACGGCTTCTCCCCACATGTTTTGGGGAAGACCAGAATTGATGAGCAAGGCATTCATCATTTTCTTCAATGTGCGGTTCTTGCGTTCCACCACACCGTTCGATTGAGGTGAGTATGGAGTCGTCGTTTGTTGAACAATGCCTGATTCGGCACAATATTCCTCAAATGGCGCTACGTATTCTCCCCCTCTATCACTACGAATGGATTTAATCTGCAGGCTTAGTTGGTTCTCAACTTATGCTTTGTAACGTCGGAACGCTTCAAAGGCTTCATCTTTACTTTTCAACAAGTAAAGGTAACAATACCTTGTGCTATCATCAATGAATGTCACAAAGTACTTGTCCCCCCTAGTTTGTGCGAACTTCAAATCACATATATCTGTGTGAATAAGTTCTAGAGGAGCGGTATTCCTTTCGATGAATCGAAAAGAAAGCTTGGTGAGTTTTGCCTCTACGCACACCTCACACTTATGTTGAGGGTTTACGTCGATAGACGGCAACAACTCCAACTTTACCAACCTTTGGATGGACTTGTAGTTAACGTGTCCTAATCTATGATGCCATAAATTAGAAGACTCAAGCAAATAAGAAGAAGCTTCAACTTTATTACTTGGACGCATTGCAGACATAGCGTTAACTTTGAAGAGGCCTCTCCCCACAAAAGTGCCATTCTTAGTGAGTACAAATTTATTGGATTCAAACACTAGCCTAAAACCAGCATTAACCAATAAAGGTCCTGAAATTAAATTTCTCCTAATCTCAGGGACATGCATCACTTCCTTCAGAGTGAGCTCATTTCCATAAGTTATCTTCAGGACCACCTTTCCTACCCCCAGCACGTCAGAGGAAGCGTTGTTGTCCATGAACAGCTTCTTATCGGTGACCGGTGTATACGTGGAGAAGGCCTCTCTGTTGGAACAGATGTGTCTGGTAGCACCTGTGTCCATCCACCACTGCATGGGATTCTTAACCAGGTTTGCTTCAAGCACCACCGCCGAGAACTCCTCAATTATGTCATCTAGGAGCATGTCCTTGACAACGTTAGCATGTGCCTTGGCTTTCTATTGTTGCTCAGTCTTGAGCTTACAGCATTCCTTGATCTTATGACCAGGTTTCCCACAGTGGTGACAGTTACCTCTGAACATCTCCGCTGCGTGGGTCTTGCCGTCTTTCTGGAACTTCTGCTTCTTGCTTGGGTTCCCTTTGGCCTCAGCCAGATTTGCCTTTGCCTCAGCAGGTTGTTTACCCCTAGGCAAGGCCTTCTTATTATCTTCATGAATTTGGAGTTTGATAATAAGTTCTTCAAAGGTCATCTCCTTTGTTTTGAGCTTTAAGTAGCTCATAAACTCATTCCATGAAGGAGGTAACTTTTCAATCAGCGATGCAACCAAAAATTGCTCATTTGGTTTCATTCCTTCCAAATTCAGGTGATGTAGAATCATTTGGAATTCCTGGACTTGGGACATCACTGTCTTACTATCCACCATTTGAAATTTTAGAAATTTCCCAACGATGAATTTCTTAGTACCTGCATCTTGTGCGTTGTACTTCTTTTGTAGTTTATTCCCATAGCTCTTTGGCGATGCCAACAGTGCAATACACTGTGTAGAGAGGGTCTGCCAAGCAGTTCAATATGTAATTCTTACACAGGAAATCACTATGATTCCATGCATCAAGAACCATCTTCATGCCATTAATAACATGGATACCTAGGCCCCCTTCACCCGTTTCAGAAGGCGAAGGGTCCATTTCATCTCCAACTTGTGGAGGATCTTCTGTTAGGAAACATGTCATTCCCATATCAGTCAAGTAGAACAACATCTTCTGCTGCCATCTCTTAAAGTTTGAGCCCATGAATTTTTCAGGGCGTTCGTGGTGGAATGCGGAGGGTGGAGTAGTAAAGGCAGCGGACGTGCCTTGGGCAGCAGTGGGGAAGGCAGACGAGTTGTTGCCTTGAACGATGGCGGCGGCGACAAGGATGGATGCGAATGCTTTGCCTTGATTGGCAGCAGCAGCGGCATCAACAGTGTTTCCAGTCATGTTAAAGCAGTTATAGCAAGCACAATCTTGAGTCTTAAACTTGTTGGTTACAATGGTGCAGGAAACGGAAATAAGTAACTGCTAAGTATTACAACACAATGAAATTACAACAACTGAAATTTCAATAAAACTGGAACAGTTTTGATATGCTGAGTCGAGTGATGACACTCTGTCTTTAAGACAAGATTGCCCCGTATATATCATTTCTACATTCTGGAAAATAGCCTCCCAAGATAAAACACCAACTTAATAAATGAGCAAAGGAAACTCAAGTGTTACTTTGAAGAATTTTGAGTAATGAAATGATGCTAGAAAGTAGTAGGAAGAAACTTATTTCGTTTCTATGTTTTGTGTAGTCTCAACAATTGGCAAAGGCTTCATTATATAGTTGTAAGGAGAGGACTTACCAACTTCCCACATAATTGATGTTACTGGCCAAGTAATGGCAATTATGGAGGTAGTAATTCAGCCAAAATAAATGGTGAAATGATGTGCAACGGATTAGCTTTTAGGGAGAGTTATTCAGCCAAAATAAATGACTGAATTGAGTGCATATTAATGTTGGTTAACATTCCAAAAACCAACAGCAAAAGACAAGTTCTCTGCCTAATTTAACTTACCAGAAATTTCAGGGGCCAAACTGTAAATATGAAGCAATTTGGGTCCAAAAAGATAATACCAGAAGAAGCCCACAACCAGTGACCGGTCGGGGCGGCTGCGGCTGCGGCGCGCATGTGGGCTTATCCTCGAACCCAAGCACATCTAAGTCCTCCCTCATTTAAACACATGGGATACCCCTTGGGGTCCTAAACCCCAAGCCTATTTTGAGACTTATAAACTAAACAAATCTTTCTTCCCCCACCGATGAGGGAGGATTGGTCTAAATACCACACTTTTCCATGCTTCAAAAACCTCACTTCGTGGACCAATATCTCTTTCATTTCTCAACGAAATTTGACGATCCTTGACCCTACGGTCATCTACTTACTTAGTAGATTATGCACGTGTGAACAACCGAAGTTTCCAACATGCGGAACACTAGTGTTTAAGTCATTAAAGATGATTGGACGCAACTCCCGCCAAAGGCAAATTTCCAACAGATTTTTGGCAGAAACTATAATCAATGGCCTTTAAATATGTGAAGTACATTTACCTAATTATGCACTTAAAGTCATGTATGTATATCAAGTTCAATACTATCTCCTATATCTATATTATCTGTCTTTTATGATTTTTATAAGTTTTTAATTTAAAGCACATTTACTAGTTTGAATTTTAAGAGTACTTGCCAAAATTATGTTTTATCTATATCGTAAACACTTACTTAATTATTACTCAATTAATTAGAGAGTAAGAACGACTATAAAAAAACAAGAGAAGTAATGAATGTTTCTTACTTTTCTAATGTGTCGATTATTTCTTAACATCAGTAAGTTCAGTTTGTTAAAACGAAAAATAATATGATCCACAAAATCAAGTGTATAGTGCTCCAAAACTTTTAAACTAGGCTAAGACTAAGAATTTTGGGCTAAAATCATCCATCTATTATGGCTCAAACCTAATATACATCTTTTTGTTATCTTATTGAACAAAAAACATCCTTGTCCTATTTAAAAAGCGACAATATCCATCCTTCTGTTAAAAGCTGTTAAAAAAATCACGGTCCCAACAAAAGAATATGTCAAGCACATGGATTTCCCCTTAAATTTTCTCCTTCCCGACTTTTCCACCTTCAACTAAGCAGAGATTTGAAAAATAATTTTCCTTCAACTAAAACAGCCTAGAACTTTTGGGAACAAAAATCATAGCTCCAACTCTTCTACACAAGACATGGTAAAAGGTCACAAGTTTTTTTTTTTATCTTTCTTGTTCCTGTAGTGCTTTAATTGGTTAATGTATTTGACTTATATACGCGAATATTTTTTAATATTCTTTCATTAATTATATTAATTGTATATCTCCTATTTTAAGTAGAATTATAATCATTTTGTAATTAGGTTAATTAATTACTCAGTTTGTATCAAAGTAAATATTCTTATAACCTTATATATATTATAAATCATTCATCAATAAAATCAAGGGAACATATTTCTTTATTGCTACCAACTAAACGAACCTTATAAAGGTTTAAACCATACTTGAGCCAAAACACCACAAATTCTTTGTCATAACCACATTATTCGGCCATATTTTTAAAAATCTGATAAATTATCTTTGTCCCATTTACATAGTCAAAATATTCAATTTTCCACCTACGTACCCTCTTGTTGGACCACACACAAATGATCTGCCGTGATGTACTTTACATGTGAAAAGAAATGCCTCAGAGATAGACCCACACATAATATCACAAATATAACACTTCCTTATATATAAATATGAAATATATAAAGCCAAGAAAGAAGTATAAGTTCAATATAACTAGTACTAAAATAACATGTATAAATTTATGAAAAAGATGTTGTATATGATATTAACAAATGGTTAAACGTCTTGAATATCAACAATACCGTAGTTGGGTATGGATGATTGGTCACTTAAACTTCGAGCCAACATTTTCCCTATTATTTCTTATTCTTCAACCCACAAAATCTGGTGTTTTCAAGAGCGAAGAAGATGTTTAGTTTGAGAAATAACAAAAATACTACAGGATTGGAAAAGCCAAAACTTTTTTAATGACTATTTTTCTTTTACCTTATTTGTGAGGCATGAGAAGACAAATTATAGAGAATAGCCCTAGCTTCAGTTCTTCTTCACAAAAATAACTTATCTTGTTGCAGATTGTAGATTATTCTCTGAAGTTCAGAAGAACCATAAGTTTTGTTTTTGAAGCCAAAGCTCCGCTGAATATGGAAGACGATCGGGCGAGATTTGGTGGAAATCACTCGTATAGAATAGATAGATTTATGGGATGTCACGTGCTTGGCACATGTTTTTATTTCAGCCGTTAATTTTTTAACCAAAGTTAGCAAAAGGATGTTTATTATAACTTTTGGGATAGTTAAAGGATGTTTTTTGTTCACTATTGTAGCATAAGGATGTACCCTAAGTTTGGTTATACTTCAGGGATGATTTTAGCTCAAAACTCTAACGAACAATGTAGTAATGGTTCAAAGAATGATCGACAAAGAAAAACACGTAACAAAACAAAGGAGAATATGTTGCAGGAGTCGGCATCCCACGTGTCGTTCCTGCAACACGATGGATTTAGAGGCACATGTTGACACCTAATTTTTATCCTCCAATTAATTAATCGTCTAGAATTCAAGCACAAGTCTCAAATTTTGAGCAAAGTAGGAACCCTAGAACATTTTCTAAGGTTTCTTCATAGTTTAAACCTTTTCCTTCTATTTTTGTGCGGCTTGAGTTCGTCGTGGGACTTGGAGAAGGCAACCCACTTCGGAATCTCGACCAAGGCTGCACATCAAAGAAGTAAGTTAGAATTCCTCACGATTTTCCTTTCAAATTGTAGGGTTATATGACATTTTCTGTGGTTTAGTGCTTTATTATGTAGTTTGGTCATGTTTAGGTAGATTAAGATGCTTAAATGTGTTGCTGAGATCTTTAATTGGCATGTTATGATAGATTAGCTAGGCCTTGTGAATAATAAATTATGGTTTTGACTAAATGCTAGGTTCTTCTTCTGGCAGTGTAGTTTACAACATGTATTATGAGGTTGAATATGATGAATTGATAGCTATTAAGGTTGTTTATGTCAGATCTTATATGTTGAAAAGGGTATGAGTAATCATTGGGGCCACATGATTTTAAGTTGGACTACATTTGAATTTGGTTAATGAGTTTGTCTCGTTCAAACATGTTAAACTAGTGTCAATCTAATGGAGACCCTAATTAGCTCATACCTTAGCTGGTTTTCCCTTCAAAGGAATTTGAATAGCTTCTGTTTGGGCAATTTGTGACAGTTTGGATCTCTTTTATTTGGTGTGTGACTTGTGTGTTATGTTAAGGCTCAGGTTCTGTCCTATAGGGTCTATATGCCTTCCAAGCAATAAGGGATAGCACAAATTAATGGGACATGGGTTAAAATTCTTGCCTGAAATTATGCCCAGTTCAATTTTCAATGTGTTAAGATTTTAGATAGTCAGTTAAGAAGATCTTCATGGTTATATAGTAGCAAAGCTATAGTTTCTCTTATGTATGTTTGATTGTGTGACCTAAGCCTATCTGTTTTTTCCTTGATGGTTTGAGGATATTGTTGGAATGTGTATGTCTTCTTAAAGAATTGGTACCTGTTTGATGCATTCTGGACCTATCCTACTGAGAAAAGGTGACCTGTTTGACTTAATATCTTACAGAAATCATGACTAGTGACTAGTGATGCTATGTCTAAGGGATCATGTGACTTGAATCATATTTATGCACACCTAGACATCTGTAGTTCTATACGGGCTGACCACCAGCTATATGGTCACTTAACCTTGTATGTTTGCCCTTCTATGACTGTCCAAATTAGTGACATAATTGTCCTTGTCCAATTTAAAGATATGCATGTTTTTGTTTGGTTTAAACAACCCTCTGCTGTCCTCCGGGGCATAGTCCAGTGGCAAAGCCTGGGCGCTATAAGGCGATCTGGCATGGGACAGTGTGGGTTCGATTCCCCGCAAGCACGAAGAAACACTGCGTGTTGGGGAATTTGACCTTGTCTCATTGATCAGTTGTACGCTCCCAGAAAAACTGGCTACCGGAGCACATCCCGCGATTTACCTGGTAATAGTGTTGAAGGAACGGTGCTATTACCTCCAGGACGTCTGGGTAATACCAGTGAAGTAGTCATGCGCAAGCTCAGGAAGCACGGATTATCAAAAAAAAAAAAACAACCCTCTGCTTCCAAATGTGCCTAGGTTTAGCTAGCCCTGAATTCTTATGCTTGTCAATTTGATATAACATGAATAAGACGATGCTTGTTTAGTCTTAGTTGAAATGATCCTGCACCCTTAAGAAATGCTTCCCTTCAATAATTACCTACTCATTTCTGGGTCTGTATCTAAAGGACCCTGCACTTTTGAAGGATCACCATGTTTAACATGTGTTCTGAGTATGTGTGTAGTGAAGCTTTCATTACTTTTCTTTCTTTTTAAAAGTGTGTGGGGAAAAACTATCTTTGGCGGAAGATTTTAAATGACAATATATCTTGTAATATTTTCAAACACTAAGCAATTATATATTATATAAGACCCGATGTCAATTGTATTTTACTGATCTTTAATATCGGGATGCCTAACATCTTCCCCGGGGATCATCTGAATCCTTACCTCGAACTATGGTTAATTAAATTTTCTTTTAAAATTGAAAAGCCCTTTTAAATGGTTTTTTTTATTTTTCCTTATAAAGTAGGTGGCGACTCTAAATAAATAAATAAATTCCAAGAGTCCACAAGTTATCCTGTAGCTTTTATGCCCTGCGTAAAAGTGAACTGTAACAAATGGTGATTCTAGTGGGAATTAATTAGGTTCTAACCATAAGGGTTTCAATAATATAAATTGCTTTTCAAAATTGCTTGTGTTTATTTTATTACAATATAAATTGTTATTCATGCATTCATCTTCCGCCACATGGAAAATCACACACTCACTTGCATCTATGCACAAAGATGATTATGCGGATCCGCAATCGTCCTCCAGTAAAAAATCAAAAAATATTTCTTTGGAACATGTTGATCTATATTCCCGATTATGAATCAAAAAGCCTTTATCAATAAGAGTGAGTTCTTCCTTTAGTGAAATTAGGAAAATAAAATGAATTTATTCTTGTCTTAGATATATAATTGAAAATTTAAATATATATAATAGCGTTTTGTATCTTTCTCTATCTCCTGAAAAACCATTTTAGCTATAAAAAAAAAATCATGTTGGGTCGGATTTGAACGAATCTTTCGATAATATGTAAAAAACTCTTTATCTATTTTTAAAAAATTTGAAGATAAGAAAATAAAGTTTATTATCATACATCTCTTTCTCATGTACAAGATGAATAAGTCCATTTGTTTAGTTCTACAGTTCTACATTCTTTGCACTTATTATATGTACTCAGTTAGATTTAGATATATACACTTAGATATATACTAAGAATTTCAAATTCTATTAATAATAAATATTATCTAATTAGAATTTAAAATTTTAATTTAATTATAATTATTACAAGATATCTTTATTTATATAATAACATAATAACATATACAAATAGTAAATCGAGATACCCCTTCTATGACAAATTTGAACCTTCCATCTATTTTTGTGCAGTTAGTAGGTCTAGTCTTTCCGGCAATTGCAATGACTTCTTTATTTCTTCATATTAAAAAAATAAGATTGTTTAGATCTGTTGGGACTCAATATCATCCATTTATTTTGAAAATGTGGACTTGTATCACAACACGGATAACTATTTATCGGAATATAATATAACATGTGATTTCCACTGAACAATACAAAAAAACTCTTATGTCTGCAGAAACATGATATATGTATATATCAATTCTAGCAATTTTTAAATAGATTAGGATAGCTGGATGACTGAAATGTAGTCTGTGAATCTCTATGTGTATTGATATGTATAGTGGGATCATATTAAATAAAGAGTATGTTATTATTTTAGATTTAACCAATTTGATGAATTACTTAGGGATGGGCATAAAACCCGTTGAACCGAAAAAATCGAACCGAACCGAACCGACGGTTCAGTTTTTATTCATTTTTTTTAAAGAAAAAATGAATTTTTAATAAAATCGAACCTACATGTGTTAAATGATTCGGTTCGGTTCTTTCGTATTGGGGATGAACTGAACCGAAAAACTGGGAGCAAATATGTAATTAATCTTATTTTTAATTTTAGGCTACTACTATCTCTTGAATCATAGCCATTGAAGCCAATCTATGAAGTTTTTATGAAAGTCGAGTGAGGCATGCACTTAATTAACATATCACGAAAGCATTGACATAAAATGTGGGGGGATAAAGTAGTTGTAAATTGATGCAACTTTAAATGGTCATAAATCTGCGCTCGAATGTCCGTTTGCCCGATTGTTTTTTATTTTTTGCGTATTTTTTCGAGACGCGGCCGGTCAAACGGCCGTAAGGCGGTTTGGCGCTGCCAATTTTTAGGAAAACGTCTGTTTTCCCAATCAATTTGTGTATTCCCCCAAATCCGTTTCTAATTTTCCCTAATCGTTAGTAAAGATCTCACGATATACAATACATTTTAACGTCGAAAATTCGTGGTAATGTAGGTGCGAATGTCAATTTCAGTGTTGGAAATTCATTTTTTTTTTAAAATCCCTGACCCGACCCGTTTATTTTATTTTAGTGTTGAACTTTTATTTTGTGGGGATGTAAACTTTAATTTGGTGTTTTTTACATGTTTTAAGAATATATGTGATGAAGACTTTATGTTTTTGGACTTTAATGTATTTTGTTTGGACTTTATATTTGAATTAAAAAAATCGATATAAACCGATACATTCGTTGATATAAACCGATATATCGATTTATTTTTAAAAAAGTTTGATTCATTTTTTTAAAATTCAGTTCATATTTTTTTGATACAAAATCGAACCGAACAGATATACGTCCACCCCTAGAATTACTCCTAAAGCTTGACATCAAACTAGTGCTAGTTCACCTCAAACTAGTGCTAGTTGATGAGAGTTACTTCGGAAACAAAAAATTAAAGTCAAATTTCTCTGGGGTATTATCTCAATTCCAATAAAATGCAATCGATAAAGTATGACTTGGCGATCAGAACATATAATGGGGTCTCAAAAAATAAGTAATTTTTGCTTGACCTTTATCATTTTTTTAGGTTCATTAGGTTTGTTATTAGTTGGAACTTCCAATTATCTTGGTAGAAATTTGATATCTTTTTTTCTGCCTCACCAAATCAGTTTTTTTCACAAGGAACCGTGATGTCTTTCTACGGAATTGTGGGTCTCTTTATTAGCTCCTATTTGTGGTGCACAATTTCCTAGAATGTAGGTAGTGGTTATGATCGATTCGATTGAAATGAAGGAATAATTTGTATTTTTCGTTGGGGATTTTTGGGGAAAAAACATCGCATATTCCTCTGATTCCTTATAAAAAGTATTTAGTCTGTTAGAATAGAAGTTAAATAGGGTATTTGTGCTCGTCGTGTTCTTTATATGGACATCTGAGGCCAAGGGTCCATTCCCTTGACCCGTACTGATGAGAATTTGACTCCACGAGAAATTGAACAAAAGGCTGTTGAATTAGCTTATTTCTTGCGTGTACCAAATGAAGTATTTTGAGAAATTGCGAATCAGGACATTCATTCAATTAAATAAAATGTCTATGAAAGAACCATAAAACGAAACTCTTTTTATGGTATTTATGCGTATGCAAACCCACACAATTCAATAACAAATAACAAATGGAAATAATAAATTCATACCAGATGTTAAACCATTTTGAAATGAAGAAATTTTTTTAGTTCAATATTTGTTGGAATTGACACTTTAGATCTGGATAGATCGTCTCTTATAAATTTGAAATTCTTTCTTTTGTATTCTTTAATGACCAATAATTGGATTTCTTAATTAAATAATGAAAACTCGCCAACTTCTCTTTTGCCTGTCATTTTTTTTATCATCGTAATATCTTTCCCTCAATTATTCTATTCTTGACTATGGGTAATTAATGAATTTTTTTAAAATATTGGATATTTTGATAGCAAATGAGTACTTTCGTCTCAAAATCTGAATAATATTCATTACTTAAAGTGGTTCTTTCGATGATTCATCGAAAGGAGACACTTGATTTCTAATTTGACCAGTTGAGATATTCGGAAACAATATTCTGAATTTCTTCATTTGAAGTGAACTCTTAGCCTATTTACGTATTCTTTCTAGATTCAAAGACTAACAAAATCAAAAATAAAATAGATTCATAAGTTCGATACCTAATATAAAACTCATGTGTGAGAAATATTTGATCGCATAGAGTGTACAAATGAGTTGATTAACAATTCACAGATAAAAAAAAACATTGACTCCTCTTTTCTATCTTGCATCTATAGTATTTTCGCCCTGGTGAATTTCTTTCTCAGTTAATAAACGTATGGAATTTTGAGTTACTAATTGGTGGAATACTGGGGCAATCCGATTTTTTTTAATAATATTCAAGAAAATGGTATTCTAGAAAAATTCATAGAATTAGAGAAACTCTTCTTTTTGGACGAAATGATCAAGGAATGCTCGGAAACACATCTCGAAGAGTTTGGGATAGGAATCCATAAAGAAACGATCCAATTAATCAAGATACAAAATGAGAATCGTATTAATATGATTTTGCACTTCTCGACAAATATAATATGTTTTTATTATTCTAAGCGGGTATTCAATTTTAGGTTATGAAAAACTTGTTATTCTTAACTCTTGGGCTCAGGAATTCCTATATAACTTAAGTGACACAGTACAAACTTTTTCTATTTTTTTTATTAACTGATTTGTGTATTGGATTCCATTCACCCCACGGCTTAGAATTAATGATTGGCTCTATCTATAAAGATTTCGAATTTATTCATAATGATTAAATTATATCTGGTCTTGTTTCCACCTTTCCAGTCATTCTCGATACAATTTTTAAATATTATATTTTTCGTTATTTAAATCATCTGTCTCCGTCACTTGTAGTTATTTATCATTCAATGAATGACTATAAATGATCCATTGATATTAATCTAATCCAATTAGAATGCTTGGTACTTTGTAGTTGTACATAAGCAAAGTATTGAAAATAGTATTTACTCTTTCTATTTCTAACCATCGGGAAGATTCATCCTATATTATTCCTAGATTATTCTAGCAAATAGCAGAATCGTGTCGTAAGAAAAAAATGAATCGGAAAAAAAGATTTCTTTTTTTTATTGAATTGAACGTGTTCAATTATTTTGACTACTTTAGCATATTTTCTCATACTAATTTCTACTCTACCTTCCCAGAATTTAATCTTCGGAAAATTCCATTTAAATTTGTAAACGTGTAAATATATTCCCTACCCATAATTAGAATATTCTCATATATTGTGTAAATATAATTATGGTAAGACTAGGATTCCTCTTTTGTATAGGCTTAGGATTCCTCTTTTGTATAGGCTTAGGATTCATATTGTATAAGGGGTGAATATTGTACTCTATATATACCTTGATATTAATGAAAGACTCCTCAAGGGAGATTAATATCATCTTACATGGTATCAAGAGCCAAATAAACAAAACCCTAAAAACCTTTCTCTTCCACGGCCATGGCTACCTCTCTCTGTTGCGGCCCTCCCGGATTTTCTTCTTGTTTTTCGAGTTTTGCTCTTCCTTTGTTCTCTTCTCTAAATTGCTATCCCTGATTCTTCCACACTTTCTGACGTCTCTACCTCCACAAATCCCACCACAAAGTCATCACCCCCGTTTCAACCCGCCCTTACTGTTTCCAACATCAAGAACCATATTCCCATTATTCTTGATCAAGAAAACAACCAGTATTCTCCCTGGGTTGAACTTTTTCGAAATCATGCATGTCTCTATAACGTGCTTGACCATATTGATGACACTATTCTGCGCCCAACGGAGGTTGATGATTCTATCTGGCATCGTCTCGACGCCGGCGTCAAACAATGGATATATGGTAGTATCTCTCGGGATTTGCTCCTTACTATCATGAAATCGACTCCACGGCCCCTTGACTTGTGGAATCGTTTGGAGGAAATTTTTCGGGACAACAAGCACACTCGTGCGTGTATTTGGAAGAACAATTCAACAAAACACGTCTTGAAAACTTCTCCAATGTCTGCGAGTACTGCAAGCGGCTTAAACTTCTAGCGGATCAACTCTCCAACATCGGCACGCACGTCGGCGACGATAAAATGGTGCTACAAATGATTTCTGGCCTTACTAAGGGCGAATATGATACTTTGGCCACCATTATTAAACAGGCAGATCCGCTACCGAGTTTTAACAAAGCTCGCTCACAATTGTTGCTCGAAGAAACCCGTCGTGCTAAGTAGGATGAGCACGCCCAGCAGGTGTTAGCTGTCGACACGCAACCCCAAGATCAGACGCCACTAGACAACTCCCAACAGCGGCAGGGCCGTGGCGGCAAGGGTGGAAAAGGTCGCGGCGGTAGAAGAGGTCGTGGTCGTGGCAAGGGTCACGGTCAACAGAACCAACAGCAGCAACAACAACAGAGATCGCAGAACAACTGGGTCGCGACTCCTCAGCAGTTCGTCTACACCGCCGCGGCGTCCCAGTACAGAGCCGCGGCACCCCAGTTCAGAGCCGCGGCGCCAAGTCCATTCCAGTACCAGCAGTCATACAATCCGTATTCTTACCCCAATTTGTTAGGCCCCGCTCCAGCCCCACATCAAGCCCACTTCATGCAAGGTCAGGTCCCGCAGCCCTCCTCCGGCATGACACCCACTGAGTTGGGTCAGGCGTTCAACACCCTATCTATGCAACAACCTGACAATACTTGGTACATGGACTCAGGCGCCACATCTCACGTCACCCAGTCTGCCGCAGGTACTATTCCTAAAGCTGTTTTGTTTAAAGCATCCTCAATATGTTACAGTTGGTAGTGGACAACGCATTCCAGTTAAGGGTTATGGTACCTCATACACACAACCTCCTCATTCACCCTTCTCCCTCAAAAACACCCTATATGCCCCACACATGATTAAGAACCTCATATCTGTCCCGCCAATTTACTCGTAATAATTGTCTCTCCGTGGATTTTGACCCTTTTGGTTTTACTTGTAAAGGATCTTCATACGGGGACACCTCTTACGAGATGCAATAGCATGGGGGATCTCTATCCATTCACTTCCACCTCCGCATTTGCCGGATCTTGCTCTCCCGTCACTCTAGCGGCCTGTTTCTTCTTCAACCTCGGCATAATAGGCTTGGTCATCCAGAGTCCCAGTTTTTAATTTTCTTAGAGGCAACAATTTCATTGCCTGTAATGGGAAACTTGCCCAAAATTGTGTTTCTTGCTCTTTAGGCAAACATATTCGTCTTCCGTTTAAATCATCTACTAGTGTTACATTTGCTCATTTTGATATCATACATGACGATTTATGGACATCTCCTATCCCTAGTTTTCTCGGTCATAAATACTATCTTGTGTTGCTTGATGATTTTTCACACTACGTTTGGTTATACCCTCTTAAATTTAAATCAGAAGTGTTTGTCAAATTTCTTGAGTTTCGCAAGTTCATTCAAACACAATTTGGAAAAGGCATAAAATCATTTCAGTGCGATAATGGTCGTGAATTCAATAACTCTATGTTTCACCGCTTTTGTACCAATAATGGCATGGTCTTTCGCTTCTCCTGCCCTCACACCTCACCACAAAACGGTAAATCTGAAAGAATCATCCGCACCATTAACAATATGATTCGCACCCTATTGATTCATGCCTCCCTCCTCCACTCTTACGGGTCTATCTTTGCTAAAATGTCGAGAATACACTCTAAATATTCTCCCTACTAGCACTCTTCACAATATGACCCCTACCGAAATCCTCTACCATAGAATCCCCTCTTATGATCATCTACGGATTTTTGGTTGTACGTGCTATCCCAACCTTAGCTCCACCGCCCCTCACAAGCTTGCTCCTAGGTCCACTCCATGTGTCTTTCTAGGATTCCCGCCGAACCATAGGGGCTACCTATGCTATGACTTATCGACTCGTCAGATCCATATATCTCGTCACGTCACATTCGACGAGACCATATTCCCGTTTTCGAATCTTCCAAAATTCCAAAAACAGGACTACTGATTTCTTGACGAGTCTGCCATCTCTCCCCTCATAATCGACTAACTCACATCCTCTGTTCCGTCGTCAGAGCCGCGACACCCAAACTTCAGAGAAGCCTGTCAACCTTCTAGCACCGCGACTCTCGATCCAGGAGCCGCGGCACCTCCGACGGCTTCGCCCCCACCCTCTCCTTATCTGACTTTACCCCCCATCTCAGACACCACTCGACCACCCACTGTCCCTACCCATCCAATGGAAACTCGTTCAAAGCATGGAATCTTCAAACCCAAAGTCCATTTCAACTTGTCTGCCCAAACCATCTCTCCACTTACAAAGAACCCAAAATTGGCCAAACAAGACCCTAATTGGAATGCGGCTATGTATGAGGAATTCAATGCTTTAACTAAAAAGACACGTGGGATCTAGTACCTAGACCTGAGGGGGTGAATGTCATTCGTTGTATGTGGCTATTTCGTCACAAGTTCAGAGACAATGGGGATCTTGAGAGGTATAAGGCCCGTCTTGTGGCTAATGGCACAAATCAGTAGGAGGGCATTGATTGTGGTGAGACCTTCAGCCCGGTTGTCAAACCGACTACCATCCGCACAGTTTTGAGCATAGCCATGGGCAAACACTGGCCGATCCATCAGCTTGATGTGAAGAAAGCATTCTTACATGGGGATCCGAGAGAGACAGTCTACATGCATCAGCCACCAGGGTTCACCCATCCAGCAGTTCCTCACTATGTGTGCCGTCTCCGTAAGTCACTATACGGCCTGAAGCAGGCCCCCCGTGCGTGGTATGATCGCTTTGTCAGGTATATCTTGCAGATTGGGTTTGTATACAGCAAGAGTGATACATCACTTTTCATTTTTCATCGAGGTAGTAGCACGGCTTACTTATTACTTTACGTGGATGATATTGTTCTTACTGCCTCCTCCGACGGATTGAAAAATGAGATTATTGCCTTGCTCAAGTCCGAATTTGCAATGACTGATTTGGGAAAGCTGAGTTACTTTTTGGGGATATCAGTGACCAGGTCTGCCAATCATATGTTCTTGTGTCAGCGTAAGTATGAAGAAGAGATTGTGTACAGGGCTAAGATGGCGAACTGCAAAGAGGTGCCTACTCCAGTTGATTCCAAATCTAAGCTCAGTGCTATGGATGGTGCTCCCAGTCCCGATCCTACTCGTATAGGAGCCTTGCGGGTGCACTTCGTATCTCACATTCACCTGGGCCGACATAGCTTATGCTTGTTCGGCGGGTGTGCTTATTCATGCATGCCCCCGTGGAGTCTCATTTCACTGCTCTTAAGCGTATCATTCGATACATTAAGGGCACTCTTGATTATGGTTTGCACCTATACCCCTCTCGCACCGGACGAGGTTGCTTTCATATACGGATGCAGATTGGGGCGGGGTGTCCGGACACGCGACGCTCCACCTCCGGCTTTTGTGTTTTCTTAGGGGATAATCGATTTCTTGGTACGCAAGCGACAGGCTACCCTATCTCGCTCCAAAGTGCCGAGGCCGAGTACGAGGCGTTGCAAATGTAGTAGCTGAGATTTGTTGGCTCAGAAATTTACTGTTAGAACTTCAGTGTCCTTTGCGTCAGGCATCTATTGTGTATTGTGATAACATCTCTGCCATCTATCTTTCTCATAATCCGGTTCAACATCAGCGAACCAAGCATATTGAGATAGACCTACACTTCGTTCGTGAGAAAGTTGCGTTAGGCCATGTCAGAGTGTTACATGTTCCATCATCCTATCAGTATACAGACATATTTACCAAAGGACTTCCCAGACAGTTATTTCTTGACTTCAGAGCCAGTCTCAGCGTCCGGCCTCCTCCCGCTCCGACTGAGGGGGTGTGTAAACATATTCCCTACCCATAATTAGAATATTCTCATATATTGTGTAAATATAATTATGGTAAGACTAGGATTCCTCTTTTGTATAGGCTTAGGATTCCTCTTTTGTATAGGCTTAGGATTCCTATTGTATAAGGGATGAATATTGTACTCTATATATACCTTGATATTAATGAAAGACTCCTCAAGGGAGATTAATATCATCTTACAAAATTATATTGGTGGATCCTGCCATTTCATAAAATCTTTTCAAGAAATACTTTTATTTGTGATCAGTTTTAAAAATATTTTCTAATATCAGTTTGTAGTAAATACTCAGATTCTTAATTCATCATATTCAGTTCCGATATCATCTTAGATTAGGTTATCCAGTTTTGAATTCGCATATCTTGTGTTTATATGAAGTTCATTTTTTTCTTATTAAGTCTTGCTCCACAATCTAGTGAATAGTTAATGAGACTTACTGTTTATCATGTTGGTGATACTTAGCACGAAAGGGACAGCTTCCTTTCTGAATGCATACACATGTAATACTAGTTAGACTCCTTGCAGATTTTGGACTTCATTTTTCTTAATGCTTGAATTCTAGGGTATACCCCGAAGACATCATGTATTTAGAATTTTCATTATTCATTAGAGGCTCATGTATTAGCTAGTGAGTTTGTCGGACATTTAGTATTTCAAGATTTTACTAGTTGGGATATGGTTACCCTTAGTGCAATATTGATAAATACTTTCAGTTATTTAAGTGTGTACTTATTTTAGAAATCATATTAGATGTTAATCAGTTATCTAATTTAGGTTCATTCGGCGGATAGTTTAGTATAGGTGTCAATCACGTCTAACTCTAGTTTGGAAGCGTAATGCTGTGATTAAATTTGTGTATCATTAAGGGTTCACTCTCTATCATAAAAGTTAGAATCATTTTGATCATATCACGATTATAAATTGCAAGGGTGGTGGAGCGAATATAAACCCTAAAAGGGTTTTTTGAACTTTGTGGAGAAAGTTGAATGAAATAGTTTGAAATTACTTGAGGTAAGTTGAGGCTTACTCTCTAAGTTAAGAATTTAACTGGAAAGTGCATGCAACATGTTTAATAAATCGTCTTAATTAAGTATAAAATTCATGCGTATATGTTATTGTGCTTACACTAAGCTTAGATTTAGATAATGTGATCACATACTTAACCTCTCCAAGTGTGAGCGTCGCGAAGGTGAGGGGAAACAACCCTACACTTGCAGGTGCTAAGGTTTATATTCCAACTTGTTAGAAGTGGTCAAACTCCCCAAGTGTGAACGCCGTCAGGGTTAGGGGGTAAGCTAGTTATCCCAAAACTTTTAGGTGTCATTGTTTGTTAAACCTTTGCTAGATAAATGTTTTCAATTAAGTATAATTTTAGTGATATCTCATATTTCATGATTTAGTTTCAGCTTATAAATATCAGTATTTGTTAAATGAATTGCTTAATTTACCTCACTGCATCTTATTATAATTATTTAGCGAGGTCTTGTTTCTTCGTTGAGGTCGTCAATGAGATTTACTGGGTACTTATTGGTGATACTTAGCTCGTTTGTGTCTACAACTAGTTGTCTGATTCATTGATTCCTTTCAGCGGTAGCAGACTTTTTCTAGCTTTTGCATTTAGTTTTAGCCACTTATAGCCCCGGGCACGAGTTGGTAAGTGGCAAGGTGATTGGGGTATAACCAATTCGACGTCGCGGGTTCGAATTCGTGTGGTGACAGTCTTTGTTGAAATATTGCAAGGGCTGTTGCTGAGTTTGTGTTCCGTTGGTCCTCTCCCTTAAGTGGCGCCACTCGCCCATATCCCTCGATTTACATCCCACCTGGCCAAGTGGCCTCTGGTACAGGTGGGGTGGTTTCGCCTTCGAGACTTTCCCCTTCACAAAGTTTTAGCCACTTATACTATTCGCCAAAAATGCCTCGTAATTTGTATATCTCATTTTTTTTCATATTTTAGAGGCTTATGACTTGTTAGTGGGTCAATATTCAGATTTTTCGGAATTGATCTTATATTTATCATTTTATCAGACAGCTTGAGAATTACAGATATGATGAGAATTGATATTTGGAGTTAATTATTTCTGGTTACTTTAGAATTAGATGTTACTAATAAATTTTTAGAATAGGATTCACTCGATGGCTATTCAAGGCGAGTGTTGATCATGTCCAGCCCCAATTTGAGGGCATGATATATTGATCATCAAAGGACACCTGTCTCAGAAAACAGTATACCTAAGGGTTGTCATGGACATTATATATAAACATATATATTTATGCAGCAATATCAAACATGAAAGAAGATAGTGACAATGCCCACGGAAGCATAGTTTATATGTCCCTCTTGGTTGAAACACATAATATATCGATACAGAGAACAGATTGGACTCCATAATTAACACATCTTTACATTTATATATACATGTCCTACACACTTTCAGTCTCATCTACTTACCAATTTCTCATTTCTGACAAGTCACAAGACTTTTCATCCAGCGCTGAGTCCCAACCCCACCCACCTCCTCGTCTTGTTTTTATTTTTTTTCATTATTTTAAATTTTTAACTTCTGATACTAAAGAGTCAATATTTTAAGAGTAAATCCCACTTAATTTAAGTGGTCTTTTTAATTTCATGTATATTGTATTATTTCTTAACCGCAATTTTTTCTAGGTAAATTAAATGAAGTTACTCAATTCTATACAATAAAATAAATTGGGTACTTTTAGTTATTGTTTTCATTGTTTAGAAAATTATATAATAGAATTTACTCATAGGGGTTAAATAGAATTTACTCATATTATAACGACAAACACATTATTTTGTACGAGCAGTGTCAGTTTACTGGTCCAGTTCGTCTTGTATTAGGTAAATATCAATCTAGGACTGTGATATACACACACATTATTATTATTTTAAAATGTATTATTTATACACGAAAATAAAAAAGAATTGACAAGAAGTGTGGGATGACAAGTTTTTGCTAAGGATGTCTCCGCCACCGATCGATTGTTTCCAAATTTTTTTATAAAAGGTATAAATTTTTTGCTCAAGAATTATTGAATATTTTGACCTAATAATTTATTTGTGTATATCGAGTCAATACCATTCAGTTTCTGTTGGAAATTTGCCTTTGGCGGGAGTTGCGACCGACCAACTTTAACGGCTTAAACACTAGTGTAACGTATGTTGGAGAATCCGGTTCTTCACACATGCATGATCTACTAAGTACGTAGATAACCGTAGGGCCAAGAATCGTCAAATTTCATTGAGAAATGAAAGAGATATTGGTTCACGAAGTAAGGTGTTTGAAGCATGGAAAGTGTGGTATTGTGTGTAATTCTCCCTCATCGGTAGAGGAAGAAAGAATTGTTGTGTATATAATACTTGAAATTGGTTTGGGGTTTGGGACCCCAAGGGGTATCCCATGTGTTTAAAGGAGGGAGGACCTAGATGTGCTTCGGTTCAAGTAAAGACCACACGCGCGCCGCCGCGCCGCCCGTCCGGTCCGGTTCGGGTTCCGGTCACGGTCACGGTCACGGTCACGGGTCACGGTCACGGGTCACGGGTCACGGGCCTTCGATATTATCTTTTGGGCCGAAGTACGTTTGATCCCGAAGTTTCGGATGTGCAGTTTGGACCGAATTCTTTCGGATGTACGTTTGGTCCCCGAAGTCCGCAAGATGTACAGTTTGGTCCCCGAAGTTTTCAGAAAGTTGGAATTTCGACAGTCAAAGCGAGAAACGTCCAAGCTCTCAATTCGGCCCATTTATTTTGGTGAATTACTCCTCCTATAATGGCCAAAACAGTTGGTCTTTCACCATTTATGTTGGTGACTTTACTACCTCCATAATGGCCATTATTTGGCTATTATGGAGGCGCTTTTCAGCGAGTTTTCAGCCCCTCCCTCACCTATATAAACACACCCTTACACCATTGTTGAGCAACACAAAGAACGAGAAAAATAACGCTTCATAAAGCTCACGAAAATACACAACAAAAACGAGTTTTCTTCCTACAACTTCCAAGCATCATTTCGTTACTCAATATTCTTCACGGTAGCTCTTGAGTTTCCTTTGCTCAAGGGTTCCATTGCTGTTTTATCTTGGGAGACAAATTGTCCAGACGTATAAAGGATACATACGGGGCAATATTGTCTTAAGGACGAGTGCCACACTCGACTCAAAGCATAAACCAATTTCCATTTTTTCGTCTTCAACAAAATCGTAATTTCGCTTTTGTTGTTATATTGTAATTTTCAGATTTCTAGTTGAATTATTGAAATCTTTATTTATCCTTTTCGAATACTTGTAATAGTTAAATACTTCCCGTACTGCTTTATAAAGTACCATAGAGCAAAATCTCCCAACAACTTAAGACAATATTTGTATAGTATTACTATTAGTATTCGATAGATGTCGGTCAAAAATTGTGTGACCAAATCGAATATGGAAATGGTTTTTTACGGTAGAAGAGAGTGATGATGATGAACGTGTTCATGGTGTCACCGCTACCAAGAGGCTGGTGGGAACAAGCGCTCACGAGAGCCCGAGGATGTCAACTGGGACAAGAGGAGAAGAGTGAAGATGTTATTCTATCTTGTAGCGAAGGCCTATATCCGTCCCGGACAAAGGATCCGAATAATGGTGAGAAGGAAATGGACACTCGGTCGATGAAGTGACCAAGTGAGCCGAGAATCCGAAATTGGGATAAGTATTTTTCTTACTTGTCAAGAATAAGGATTAAATGATAAGTATTTTTCTTACTTGTCAAGAATAAAGATTAAATTATGTCTGATTAAAAATGGATTAAAGTAAGGAGGAATATGAAAATAATTTATATTCCTTATGCTTTAACAAATCAGAAGTTTAATCTCATCTTCTTTTCCGTTTAAAGATTGGATTTTGTAAACGACTTAAGAAGATCCGTTCTTTTAAGTGTAATTACTAAAGTGTGTAAAGTATGGTCGCACATACTATGGAGAAAGATCCACTAGCGTGCGAAAACTCTTACCACTCTTAAGTAAGCGCCAAGAATTATCCGGGCACCAATCTTAACGAAAGGAGTCTAAAAGCTAAAGACGTTGAACCCGTCATACTATTTGGCGAGAAGATCCTTCATAGGATGATATTGGACACTCGGTCACATAAAGCCTCCGGCGATTGGAGTGGGCCAAAATTCCTTTGATAGGATGATATTGGACACTCAGTCATACAAAGCCTCCGGGCGACTGGAGTGGGCCAAAATTCCTTTGATATGATGATATTGGACACTCAGTCATATAAAGCCTCCGGGCGGACGGGAGTGGTGCCGAATTCATTTCATAGGAAAAGTAATGGACACCTAGTAAGGTGGGCCGAGTTTCCGGTGTCCTAAATGATCTGAAGGCCTAAATAAAGGCAGTAAAGAAATTGGACACTCAGTCTGCCAAAGCAACTAAAGTGGACCCGAGTATCGAGATCACATATGATCTGGTTACGCCCTAACCACGGGCAAAATGTTGTTCATGTGAAGCAACGCCACCTCTAAAATCAAAGGGGCCGGGAGAGGTTGTCCTCAATAGGACTTCAAGGAATGAGATCACTCTAAAAGAGGTGATACATGTTCCTAACTTGGTTAAAGGACGTTGTTGGTCAAATCTGATTTGAGACTAGTCCAACAGGTTCGTAATAACTAAGAATGGTACAATATGTCTATAGCCAAATGAATGATATATTTGTAATCCGTGCATCTATGACATCATAGATTAAGACATGTTAAATAGCAAGTCATTCAAAAGCTAACGATGTTGAGATTGTTGCCTTCTGTCGACATAAACCCTCAAAATGAATGTGAGGTAGACGAAGAGGCAAAATCACCTTTCCAAATTCCGTCAAGGGAATAGCGAAAGAAGCACCGCTCCTCTAGAACTTAGTCACACCTACTTGGGTGATTTGAAGTTTATACAAAATAGAGGGGGGAGACAAGTACGTTGTAATCTTCATTGATGATGGTACAACGTATGGAATCCTTTGTTTGTTAAAAAGCAAAGATGAAGTTGTTGAAGCGGATAAGCGCTACAAAGCAGAAGTTGAAAATCAACTAAGCCTACGGATTGAGAAATTCGTAGTGATAGAGGGGGAGAATGTGAAGCATCGTTCATTAAACGAATGTTCATTTCTCACCTCAGTCTAACGGTGTTAGCCAAGCGCGAAGTCGTACGCCCAAATTATGAGGGGTAGCTTGGTAAAAGATGGGCTACCGAAACAGGTCAAGTTCGGCCTAAGACTGTAGATTGCATATCCACTGGATCTGCAAATAACAGTAGTGTTGATCGCCTCTTGGTGTCAAAGAATGCTGAATTCTTTGGAGATAACTTTCCTTGGAAAAGGAAAAAGGAGTAATTGCTCAAGGTTAACAAGAACCCGCGAGGGCCTGACTGTCCGGAACTAGACGTTCCGTATCTTCATGACTCGAAAGTTGCTGGATATCCGGAACTTAATATTCCAGATATGAAAAACTCAGGGATTCTAGATGTTGAACCAAGAAGGAGCAAAGAGGGGACAAAGACTTGTTCCATACCTTCTAGCTTGTATGGTTGAGAACGAACCATGGACAATTAACAAAGAATTGTCATCTCCAAAAGCGATGCTTTGGAAAGAAGCTAAAGAGAGAAATAGATTCCATATATAGAACCATACTTGTGTAATGGTTGATCTTCCTCCGGGAAAAGAACCTTTGGGTTGTAAAAAGTGCTCCCCTCGTGAGTAGCTTCACATCCGGGGCCATTGTAATCATACATGGCATGGGTGTTGAAATGACCTTCCCAACCGGAGAGTTGGAAGAAGAGGATCGAATTGGTTTCTTTGAAGGCTGTTGGGCTTCTTCACGAACTTTCATTTTGGTCCCCGAAATGTTAACATTTTGGTCCCGAAAGTCTCGGATAAAAACGAAACAATGAATCCGATCACGAAACATTGACTCGAAGTTAGAAAGCCAACGAGTTGGAAAACCAACGATCTTAGAGTGAAAATCATATTGAAACAAAGTCTCGATATGAAAGATATGAGTATCACGAGATGACATCTTAGGAATTGGATTTCTAAGACATCTAACGGACTGGTCGATAGTTGACGATCTCGTTGAAGCCACCAATGGATATGAATCATAGAACTGATTGGAATCATGGTGCACCCATAGACAAGGAGTGATATGCACAGGTCACGTGTAGTTCAATGTATTGTACACACTACAACCGACCTGGTATCATCCTACAAACATATTAGTTGAACTAAGGTTCAACGATGATCTTAATACATGATCAATAGAAGGCGTTAAGTCGGATATGACGATATCTCGAATTATTCGCTTATCTACGGATTATTGTATTCTCGGATGTCCACGGTTCGGGAGAACACGGTGATGCAAACCGGACATCGATCCGAAGAACACCAAAGCCACAAGTAAATGTGTATGGTGGTTCTTGGAAAATCCTCTAAGCAAACTTGCATCGGCCGATTCATGATGAAATCGGAGTTTATCGCTTTATACAAAGCATGAAAGAAGTTGAGTAACTTCACGGCTCTTTAGAGGACGTCCCTTATTGGGAGAAACCCGTGCCTTCAACAGTTATACACTGTGGCTAGCCGGTCGGCTTTAGGAAGGACACGGATGACGGCGTCCGGACATATCCGTCGGGGATCGTCAAGAGACATAAGACCGTATGGCGAGTTGATCATCACGGGTGTCACTTCCTTGTTTACAAACTAAGGGACTACCCGGAGATCAAGCGTTCGCTGTCTAGGGAATGGGCTTAAAACCCAAAATATACGGACCAATACGGTGGAAACCCAACCTTACGAACCTGGAGATCCCAAGTAATTTGGTTCAATGGGAAAACTAAGTTGTAAAGGTTCGGTTGATCGCTTCGGTCGAAGCATGAGCACTTCGGATAGTGATTTCGAAAAGAAACACCAAATCCAAAGCCGTTCCCGCGATAGACGTTAAGTGCTATCTGCGGTATGGGTAAAGGTTAAGTTTTCAAAACTGTAATGATCCTCAACAGTTGAGGTTAGGTCTTTGGGAAACTTTTAATGGTTCCTAACACTTGTGAAGTGGGGTATAGCAGGATACCTTGTAGGAGACCACCTATTTAAGTGCGAGGACGGGCCGCCTCAAATTGAACGCACTTAAGAATCCAAGACGTTGTCCATGGCCAAAACGGACAAAACATTACGAAGAAGAGAGTAAGGGAATTTGTTGTGTTGGTACCGTTTTCTTGGCTTACACTAAACACCGACGGTTCAAGACATCACGTTCACGCGCGGTAAGTAAGTCCGATGGTATTCAACTATGGAAGGTTCAAAGCCGAGGCTACCTCTCCTTATGCAATATCGGTCCGCCGAAATATTGCTCGGAAATGAAAAGACACCATGTGAGTGCGCCAAAATCTCTTTCAAGAGGGGATTGTTGGAAATTTGCCTTTGGCGGGAGTTGCGACCGACCAACTTTAACGGCTTAAACACTAGTGTAACGTATGTTGGAGAATCCGGTTCTTCACACATGCATGATCTACTAAGTACGTAGATAACCGTAGGGCCAAGAATCGTCAAATTTCATTGAGAAATGAAAGAGATATTGGTTCACGAAGTAAGGTGTTTGAAGCATGGAAAGTGTGGTATTGTGTGTAATTCTCCCTCATCGGTAGAGGAAGAAAGAATTGTTGTGTATATAATACTTGAAATTGGTTTGGGGTTTGGGACCCCAAGGGGTATCCCATGTGTTTAAAGGAGGAGGACCTAGATGCTTTCGGTTCAAGTAAAGACCACACGCGCGCCGCCGCCGCCCGCCCGTCCGGTCCGGTTCCGGTTCGGGTTCCGGTTCCGGTTCTCGGGTTCTCGGGTTCACGGGTCACGGGTCGTGGGTCGTGGGGCGTGTCGTGGGTCATTTTGTGGGTCGTGGGTGTGGCGTGGGCGTGGGCCTTCGATATTATCTTTTTGGGCCGAGAAAACTTTGCCGAAGTACGGTTTGATCCCGAAGTTTCAGATGTGCGTTTGGACCGAGAATTCTTTCGGATGTACGTTTGGTCCCTCGAAGTCGCAAGATGTACAGTTTGGTCCCCGAAGTTTTCAGAAAGTTGGAATTTCGACTTGAGTCAAAGCAGTAAACGTCCAAGCTCTCAATTCGCCCATTTATTTTGGCCTGAATTACTCCTCCTATAATGGCCAAAACAGTTGGTCTTTCACCATTTATGTTGGTGACTTTACTACCTCCATAATGACCATTATTTGGCTATTATGGAGGCAGTTTTCAGCCCCTCCCTCACCTATATAAACACACCCTTACACCATTGTTGAGCAACACAAAGAACAGAAAAATAACAGTTCATAAAGCTCACGAAAATACACAACAAAAACAGTTTTCTTCCTACAACTTCCAAGCATCATTTCGTTACTCAATATTCTTCACGGTAGCTCTTGAGTTTCCTTTGCTCAAGGGTTCCATTCTTTGTTTTATCTTGGGAGACAAATTGTCCGGGGACGTATAAAGGATACATACGGGGCAATATTGTCTTAAGGACGAGTGCCACACTCGACTCAGGATAAACCAGTTTCCATTTTTCAGTCTTCAACAAAATCGTAATTTCAGTTTTGTTGTTATATTGTAATTTTCAGATTTCTAGTTGAATTATTGAAATCTTTATTTATCCTTTTCGAATACTTGTAATAGTTAAATACTTCCCGTACTGCTTTATAAAGTACCATAGAGCAAAATTTCCCAACAGTTTCATCGATGTTTGACTAGCAATTAAAACTAAATAAAATATTCTGGTGGGCATGCAATGGAAGAGAGCATGCTTGCCCATTCTCAGGATTATATATCGGGATGTGTTTTTTGATGGACGTATTTGTGTTGATTTATGAGAAATAATTACAAATAGTAGTACAGATAAACAACTTTTAAATTTATATATGTTACTAATTTTCGTATTTATGTATTGTCTACCTATAAAATGATTGATTGCAGTAGTCAGTGTAGCAGGGAGCCAGGGACCATGCAAATGCCACGATGTTTTATCACATAATGGCCACTAATTAATTACTTATAAAATGGAAAGTGAAATATCATTTTCAAATGTTAATGTTATATTTTCCATTACTTTTATTTTTTGTTAGTACTAAAATAATTTCCATTATATACCGGTGCTTTTCGAGATTATCACTACTAAAAAGTCACTATTTTTTCACAGAAATTTTCCACTAACAAATGTTCAATGGCTATTTCAACAAATATTTTGATTGAATCAATGGGAAAAAAATAGTAGTGTTTTTCCACGTAATAATTAGGAAGTTTTCAAGTGTTTCAATAAGAACTTATTTTCCACCATGCGTTTTCCCAATGATCAGTTATTCGGTAGGAATGATGTGGAAAAATTATATTTTATAACATAATTTTTTTAATAATTGTCGGTGGAAAAAACATTTGTTTCTAATAATATATTCTTTCTGGTTTCAAATTCATCCGTATTTTCTTTTTAAATTTAAAAAGAAAAAAAAGAAACTTGAGATGTATCGATAAGACTGATTGTGATGTTAATTAACTCTCGTTTTTGGAGTTGAATATTCTGGTATATGTTGTTATCTACAACTTTGATTTATGAATTTTCAAATATGAATAACACAAACAAAGGGTTGGGACCCAATATATATATATATATATATCAACTTTTTTGAATTTGGTCGGTGGAGTGGATTGGAAGGGGGACACATGCAATTTTATTCAATTTCTCATTGCCATTGTACCAAACTCTAACCCCATAGCTTAGACTTATTATTATTATTATTATTTTAATCAATGGTATGCTCTAATTAATATCCTATAACGAGGCTTTCTCAATGCAAATTTTCAAGATTCATTAGTATATTCAACTTTTTTTATCAAATGAAATGTTAGGTATTCAATTCATCACTAGTTTTTCCAATAGTATTTAATTATCCTAATAGCTAGACTTTTTAGGGTTTATAGCTAGACATCTTATTATAAAACATATAGATATATATAATAATACAAAACATTTGTTGAAGTTAATTTACAAGGTTTAAATTACAGGATTTGACTAAAATATGGCTTTTCCAAAGGTTTAGAATGCGAAAATTAAATATTAAAAATTGTTACCAATTTAACTTCTGAAATTTTAAATTTTGGACGGAGAATATACAAAAAATAAAAAACGTTTAAAATAATTTTGATGTTTTGGAGCTGCCAATATGTCTAATAATGGAGCTACAAATCGAGAATGCATTTAGGAGTAATATTTTTTGGCCAAATTGTTTTGAAACAAGTAATGACTATCCTATAGTATAGGGACATGAAAAAAGAAAATAAAAATAATAAATAAATAAGAATTGAGAACTAATATACTTGTGTCAATATTCTATTGATGCACCGGATAACTCCACGCAATCATGCACTAAAGATGGAAATTTCTCACTAACTAATAATTACTCCCTTAGTTTATATTTTTCTTGGTAGTCAGTCCAAAAAAAAATAACACATTTTTTTATTTATCAACAATTTAATTTTAATTTTTATACAAATATCTTTGTCTTATTTTAGATCATAAAATTTAAATTTTTTTATTTATTTATTAAACTCTGTGCTTATTCAAACTAGATCGTATAAATTAGGACGGAGACACTAACTCTCAAACAAAATGGAGTGAAATTATTGAACTCATAGGACAAATAGATGTAGTTTCCTATACTATATGTTCTTTACAAAGTGCAGCTAATCACACTAATCTCAAGCTAGAGCTATACATGACATATATATTATCTTGCTTTAGAAATCATTGCATTATAAGGAAAATCTCTGTCCCACTTCATACGAGGGAACAAAGATACCAAGAACCACATGCCATTCAATTTTATTTTTCATTCGATGCTTGGCAGTATTTATTATGGGATTTCGATTAATTTAAATTTGTGCTGTATAAAATTTATTAAAGAGAAAAGTACTTGCAATAAAAAAAATATCATTTTATAAGATTTTAATCCGAAATTTCTAACTAAAATTAGAAAAAACTTATATCCATTCTACTACAGCCCTGATGATCCACCCAATTTGTATTACTTTATTTTACTATTTCAATAATCTTTTAAGCTGGAAATATTTAGAAGGAAAAAATGACGTACATACTGTGTCTCTCTGATGAATCTAGTGGGCTACTTGTAAGAGTACTAGTTTAAAGAACTTTCATCTTACGAGTTATATCGACCTTTTATTTTTGGTGAGATTTAAGTGGGGGAGTAATTTCACGTATCACTCATTCATTTGTGATATTTGATACATTAAAGTAATTGACATTTACATTCTAAATATAATAGTGAGGTTATAAAACATTACCCACTATCAGGGAGGATCCACCGTTAAGTATCGGTTCATCTAAATCCAAGTATATACTTTCAACACTTAGCATAAATTTATATATAAAAATATAATAAATTACAATAAATTGTAAGTATGAATCCATAACTAAACTATAAAAATGTAATGGGTTGAATGCGAAAAAATTAAAAGTTAAACACATAGAGTTTAAATCATTAATTCACCTCGACCCACTATAATAATCACCTTTAATGAGTATATTTTGTCGTTATAATTGGTAAAATTTTCAGACTTGATTAATCGTAAAGTTTAGTTGTTTTAATGAGATAAAAAATAATTGTCACTGTTATATTGGATAAAGCTTGATTTATTATTATAAACTAATGTTGAGTTGTGTAGCCTAATTCACAACTGACACTATGAAGTCCTACGCGAGTGTGGAACGTTGATATAAACTAGGGCGCCCTAATTTTCACTATATATAAACTAGGGTGCCATTTTTCTTTCACAAGAGTGGCCGAAAAAGAGAGAAAGAGAGAATTATAAACTCAAAACTCCATTATAGTAAAATCTGCAGCGGCAAAGTGGATGTAGCTCTCGCATTGAGGAGTGAACCACTATAAATCTGTGTGTGTTATTTGTTTTTCGCTTATTTACTATTTTTCTCATTAGGTAGGATTTGAGATGTAAATCCTAACAATTGGTATCAGAGCGACAAGTTGTGTTGCGATTCAAAAAATAATGGGAGGCGAAGATGGTTCGGCGCGCGGCATCGGGAAATTCGATGATACAGATTATGTGTTTTGGAGAATGCAAATTGAAGACTATTTGTACGACAGAAAGCTTCATCAACCGCTGAGCCTGAAGCTAGAGGAGATGAATGATGCAGATTAAAATGTCTTTGACAGACAAGTTCTGGGAGTAATTCGATTGACGATGTCGAATAACGTTGCTCACAACGTGGCGAATGAGAATACCACCGCTGGCATGATGAAACCTTCGGCAAATAATAAAGTATTTCTCATGAAGAAACTTTTTCATCTAAAGATGGAGTAAGGTGCTCATGTTGCAGTGCACGTGAATGAATTCAACACGATTGTTAATCAATTGTCATCTGTTGCAATTGAGTTTGACGATGAAGTGCAACCCTAATTTTGCTAGCGTCTCTACCGAATAGTTGGGAGCCGATGAGAGTAGCGGTTAGTAATTCTGTTGGCAGTGATAAACTGAAATTCAACGATGTTAGAGATCGTACCCTTGCTGAGGAGGTTCGCATGATAGATTCTGGTGAAGCAGTGACAAGTTCTACTTTGAATGTTGAGAACAGAGGCAAAAATTATGACAAAAACTACAACCGAAATAAGGGCAAATTGAAGTCAAGGAATGGCAGGGGTCAATCCAGATCCGGGCGAACACTTGAGTGTTGGAACTGTGGAAAACCGGGTCACATCCAGAAGAATTGCAGGGCACCGAAGAAGGAGGACAACAAGGAGAGTGGAATCATTGTTGTCACTGAAGACATTGGTGATGCGTTGTTGTTGTCTGTTGACTGCCCGATCGACTTTTGGGTGCTTGACTCATGAGCGTCTTTCCACACCACCCCACATCGTGATATAATGACGAATTACGTCGCTGGGAATCACGATAAAGTTTATTTGGCAGATGGTGTGCATTTAGACGTTGTTGGTATTGGAGACATTAATTTGAAAATATCAAATGGACATGTGTGGAAGATCACAAATGTGAGACATGTGTCAAAGCTGATGCGTATCTGATCTCAGTGGATCAGCTTGATAATGAGGGACATAATGTTAACTTTGGTAACGAGTCCTGGAAGGTGACGAAGGGCATTATGGTGGTTGGTCAAGGTAAGAAAACTGGTACTCTTTATATGACAACGAGCTATGTTGATACAGTCGTTGTTGTTGACAACACAAAGAAGATAGAGTTATGGCACTGCAAGCGGGGGAATATGAGCGAGAAAGGAATGAAGCTTTTAGTGACTAACGACATGATTCTGGAGTTGAAGTCGGTGGATCATCATATGTGTGAGAGTTGCATTCTCGGAAAACAGAAGCGAGTAAGTTTTTCAAATGCAGGTAGGGAATTGAAGGCCGAGAAGCTTGAATTGGTGCATACTAACGTGTGGGGACCTGCCACTGTCCCCTCACTCAGAGGATCATATTACTATGTGACCTTCATTGATGATTCAACCAAAAAGCTATGGGTCTATTTTATGAAAAAATAAATCTGAGGTGTTCAATGTCTTCAAAAGGTGAAAAGCCATGGTCGAGAATGAGATAAACCTCAAGTTGAGGAGCCTGAGGTCATACAATGGTGAAGAATACATTGATGGTGACTTCAACGGTATTGTGCTGATAATGGGATCAAGATTTTGAAGACTATTCCTGGAACGCCACAACAAAATGGAATAACGGAAAGGATGAATCGAACATTGAATAAGCTTGCACGGAGCATGAGAATACACACTGGACTGCCCAAGACATTCTAGGCAGATGCAATCAATACCACAACCTTCTTAATTAACAGAGGAGCGTCTGTTCCTTTGGGTTTCAGAATTCCAGAAGAGGCTTGGAGTGAAAAAAGGTAACTATTTCTTTTCTAAAAGTGTTTGGTTGCTTATCCTATGTTCATATTGATGCTATTGCTAGAATAAACTTGATCCGAAATCTAAGAAGTGTTATTTTATTGGCTATAGTGACGCCGAGTTTGGTTATCGATTATGGGATGACCAAAATCGAAAGATCATCCGAAGTAGGGACGTCGTCTTAAATAAACAAGTGTTGTACAAGGACAAATTGCGGGAAAATTCAGAATATAAGAACAAGGAATCGAAAATAGTATATTTGAGAGACTTCTCGGCACCCGAGCAACATTCAGGTACTATTAAGGCAGATGAACAAGCCAGTGATAGCGAGGTTAATGAAAATGTTGATTCTTAAACAAATCAGTAGACGCCGATCACAGAATTATGCAGATCATCCAGGATCAGTAAGTCGGTTCACAGGTTCTCTCCGTCCCTCAACTACATTCTGATCACTGACATAGGGGAGCCGGAGAGTTACGAAGAAGCAATGCAAGTTGATGAATCGATCAAGTGGGAGTTGACAATGAAAGATGAGATAGACTCACTATTGTCAAATCATACATGGGAGGTAGCTGAGTTACCCGAGGAGAAGAAGGCATTGTAGAATAAATGGGTCTACCGGATAAAGAAAGAACACGATGGAAGTAAGCGCTATAAAGTAAGGCTGGTTGTGAAAGGATTTCAACAGAAAGAAGACATTGACTACGAGGAGATCTTCTCTCTTGTAGTCAAGTTGGTGACAATCAGAACTGTTCTTGGGCTGGTAACAAAGGAAGATCTGCATCTACAATAGATGGACGTGAAAACTTCTTTTTTTCACGGTGATTTAGATGAGGAAATCTACATGAAACAACATGAGGGATTTGAGGTCAAATGGGAAGAGAATCTGGTGTGCAAGATTCAAAAGATCATGTACAGACTGAAACAGGCTCCAAGACAGTGGTATAAGAAGTTTGACAGCTTTATGAAGAAAGCCAAATTCGTAAGGTGCGAAGCAGATCACTGTTGTTACTTCAAGAGATTTGAAGACTCCTGCATGATACTACTTCTTTATGTTGACGACATGTTGATCGTAGGAACAGACCTACATGAGTTTGATAGGCTAAAAAGGAAGTTGTCAGAAGAATTTGCAATTAAGGATCTGGGAGCCAAAAAGCAAATCCTTGGGATGAGAATCATCAGAAGTAGTGAGGGCCTCAAGCTCTCACAAGAAGAATACGTGAAGAAGGTTCGCAAGAGGTTCAACATGGATGATCCCAAGTCAGTCAGTACTCCCTTGGATGGACACTTTCATTTGTCAAAAGATCAGTCGTCGGTAACCGAGAATGAGATGAACCAATGGACAAGGTACTTTATGCATTTGCTATTGGCAGTCTTATGTATGCGATGGTATGTACGAGGCCAGACATTGCACATGCAGTGAGAGTTATTAGCAGGTTTATGAACAATCCGGGAAAGCAACACTGGAAGGTTGTGAAGTGGATTTTTAGATATCTGAAGGGCAGCTCGAGTTTAGCTTTGTGTTTCCGAAAGTTAGAGACAGGATTGTAGGGATATGTTGATGCTGACAATGGTGGTGATGTTGATAGTAGGAAGAGCACATCCGGGTATGTTTACACATTCAAAGGTACTGCGATTTGTTGGGTTACAAAGTTGTAGAAGATAATAGCTCTCTCTAGTTGTGAGGCTAAGTACGTTGTCGTGACGGATGCCACGAAGGAGATGATGTGGCTACAATCTTTTCTGCGAAATTAGATCAGGACCACCAGGGGAGTGTGCTATACTGTGATAGCCAAAGTGCCATTTATTTGGCAAAGAACCCGGTCTACCATGCTCGAACGAAGCACATACAACTCTGGTACCATTTCATCAGATCAGCTTTGGAAGATGGAGTATTAGTGCTTGAGAAGATCCCAAGGAGTCAGAATCCAACAGACATGCTGACGAACTCCGTGACGAATGATAAATTGAAGTTGTGTGCAACTTCAGTTGGACTTCTTGGATGAGGATCGGAGACGCCGATGCAGATGGAGACAAATGATTGAAATTAGTCTCCAAGTGGGAGATTGTTGAGTTGTGGAGCCTAATTCACCGCCGACACTATGAAGACCCTACACAGAGTGTGGAACAACGATATAAAATAGGCGCCCTAGTTTTCACTATATATAAACTAGGGCGCCGTTTTTCTTTCAAAAGAGTGGTCGAAAAAGAGAGAAAGAGAGAATTATAAACTCAAAACTCTATTATAGTAAAATCTGCAGCGACAAAGTGGACGTAACTCTCGCATTGAGGGTGAACCACTATAAATCTGTGTGTGTTATTTGTTCTTCGCGTATTTACTATTTTTCTGATTAGGTAGGATTTGAGACTTAAATCCTTACAACTAATATAATGAGTGAAATGGAATTCCTTAAATGTGATCAAAACTAATTGTGACTTTTGATAAATAAATGGTCATTGTATTTTGTCTCACCCCATTTTCTCGCAAAAGCGAGTTTGGATATGATTGTTAAGACCATATAAATAGACCAAATACCCTTTAACCCATTGATGTGGACTCAGTTACCCCCGGCCCTCCCCCGCTCCCACGCCCAAGATTGAATATTGGAGCGTGGACAATAAAACTAAAGACCCAACATAAGATTAAATAATAAATTGGAATGATTTTGGCATCATTATAAAGTAATGAATCTTGATCCTAATTCAATCCAAGAAATCAAAATTGTCTAAAATTATATAAAAATGTCAAAAATATTTAACCGATTGATATGAAACTCAATAACTTTACTTTTATAATGTAAAAAGTGACAATACATACTATTAACCTTAAATCATGTAAGGTTGTCGAGTAAAGTTACAATAACTACAACACGATAGAGAATGTCTTCCCTTTAATGAATTTTATGCAGCATGAATATGGATTAGTCAGACCTCAAAATTTATAACTAACTTTGGCAAACCACAAAAAAATCCACTACAGTCAACTCCCAGTTCTCATATATGTATGTTACTCCATTAACGACTGCATGACATGTTTATAGCCCTTTTCATCGTTTCTTTCGTTCTCGTGTTTCGTTTTCTTACTTTTAAGAATTTGAATAAGTTATGAAAATATATCTATATCTATATTATATTAAAAGTATGAACTCCAAAATTTAAAAGTTAAATTACGTAAATATCCTTCTAAATAACTTAAATACTCTACTTATTATATATATAATTATTATTATTATTCATAAAAACTAATTTAATTTGAAGTGTCTTTTCTAAAAGGTTGTGTCTTTTTTACAAGTATTAACTAAATATCCTATTTCAATCTATTCAATCGTATGAAAACTTAGATATGTTAGACAAATGTGTGAAAAGCACAATTAGAGAAAGAAAAGAAATATAGCATCTTTGGATTGACCCTTCCATCCACCGTTACAATATACTGTTGACCAACAAGAATATCATGTGAGTTTTAAGTTTTTTTCTTAAAATATAAAAGAATAGCAATCATTATATATTACCAATCTTTGTTGAATTTCTCAAATTTATGATTGCTTAATTTTGAGTGTATGATATCCACCAGTTTAAAGCACAATTCCGCTTCTAGAAGAAATACGGTATATAGAACTTATAACAACCACACGCAAAAGATTATAAATAAAATTTAATTTCTATGCAATGATAATATTAATATTTTTTATACTATTAGATCACCTTAATAATACTTAGTATAAGTAATTATTTAAAAAAATAATAGAATTAGCATGTTAAAGTACACATATAATATATGTTTGTTTGTAAATATAAGTTAAAGTCCTATGAATAGTGGGAATTCATGATATAAAATAAGAAAATAGAAATATAATCTGAAAAATTAATAAAAAAGCATAGAAGAAAACTCTAAAATTTAGATATCAAGAAAATTGGAAATAGAAATATAAAAATAAATATTAATTGATTTTGAAATGTTCTTTCTAAAAGATCGTGTTCTTCTAACTAATTGATATGTCACTATTATAAACAAATCTTAACGCGAACACAAAAACGTGGTATACAAGTTGAACAAATGAGAGAGTTATCTTGCTTGGAACGGGCCTCTTAATATTCTCAAAGTAAATTAAAAGTGTAATATGTGTTTTTGTCATTTACTATTAAAAACAACAATTATTTAGCGAAATATAATATTCTGATCTATCATGAACTGTAAATTTATCTATAATATGTACAGTAAAACCTCTATAAATGAATATCCTTGGAACTTGAAAAGTTATTATCTTGGTTATTAATTTATCGATAAATAAATATTTTATTAACTTATCAATAAATTAATATTTATTAATTTATAGAATATTTTTTATTTGTACATTATATTTCTCAAATTAAACAATTAATTTTTTTTCGGTAACTAAGAAAAGAAAATAAATAATTAATTAATTAATTATGGTGCATTGTATCTAAGTTTATTGATCTTGTCAAAAAGAAGTTTATTAATCTTGGGTTGACGTGATTCAAAATAGAATGCATGTACATTAGAATATGAAGTGTTGTGAATTGTTTCAAGTACACAATATCGAGTTTATAAATAGACGCATGTACTTAAACTTCATATACCAAAATATAAAAATTCATATATTATATCTTCTTTTCCATGACTACTCATTTGAAATGTGTAAAAAAATCTATGCTAACTGATGAGATGAGAAAAACATATTATGTGAGTACAAAATAAGCATCTCTCTTCAAGTCAAAAAGATTTGCAACAGTGGGTTCAACAAAAGTTTGATCTCTCTATTAGTCAATCAACAATATCAAATACTCTTAAAAGGTCAGCAGAATATTTGTCAAAAGAGATAACAAATAGCAATGTTAAAAGGCACAAATCAGCAAAATATCCTGAATTAGAAAATGTATTGTATGAGTGGTTTCTCCAATATCAAGAGAAAGTGAACATGACTGGAGAAATGATTCAAACTAAAGCAAGAAAGTTTCTACAGAAAATATATGGTGATGCAAATCCAGAATTTAACTTCTCAAGTGGTTGGCTAGAACAGTTCAAGGCGAGACATGGGATTAAGTCTTATAGAAGGTTTGATGAAAGTGGTTCAGTTGTCATGGAGAATATTGAAGAAGCTTTACCTGAAATTGGTAAAAATTGTTTAGGAAGTGCTTTATTTTATGAATTATATATGTAATTTTCATACGTATTTAATAAATTATTATTTTTAGATTTTCAGTGGGCCTCAAGGATTTTTTTTTAAATTATTATCTTATGCATTTATCGAAGTTATTATTTTATCCCATTGGCCCAAGTCGGAACCGAAGAAAATTATTATTTAATCGAGGTTATTAATTTATCGAATATTCATTTATCAAGGTTTTATTGTATAGGCATTAAATTTGTTTTTTTCCTTTCCCATCGTGAGACTATCATAGCTCCAATTAGGGTTGCGCATAGTCTGCGCAAAATTGAAATCTGATTTTTTTGAATTTTTGATATGTTATGTTTTATCACCATTTGAAGAACTATGACACGGGGCCCTTAACGAAGCATGTTAATCGATGTTTAAATCTCATAGAATTTATAAGGACTGGTAGTGGTTGACCTGAATATAAACCGCTAGTAGTATGGTCTACCTAGATATTATTTCACATTGTTTAGATTAAAAATGTCACATCCCAACCTAGGTGAGGCATGGCTGACACCCGATACTTTGCTAGGTCCTAGCATACCAAGCTGAACCCGCAATCTGAGCCTAAAAACAAACTAGGTCATTGGGGCCATACAACATCACATAATAGTCAACTAAAGACATGGACTCACTCTATAAATAATTGTGTAAATTTCAGAAATCTGATTCAAAATTACTTGAACAAAGGTTTATTCCGGATAGCAGACCGACCAATGGGACTTGAGACATCAATAAAGTTTAACTTAGTGAGAGAAGGGTGATACCAACTTAGTAGATTGTGTACAACTACAAATTATAATGGTGCCGAAGTAGAAAAGATACTATTAAAGAAACATGTATTTCTACCAAAATTTAAGCTTTGATTGTCCATTCTCGTAGGTTCATACGATATCATATTATTTTGACCTCAACAACAAATCAATATATACGATCTACATTAATTTATTCACAAAATCTTGTACTTTACTCTTTCACGTATAATTATTTACTCAACGCTTTATTTTAATACTATTGGTATTATTTTACAATATCAATGTACACAAGACTCCACATACACGTGTGACGCACGTGCCGAGAAACTAGTACTTTTATATATATATATATATATATATACTCTTCTATTCTTTTTTCGATTTCGCAGGTATATATACATGCGTGAGTTATATGCTGACCTCATTATAAATAATTATAACAGTTTTTGGAGCATCAAAAAATTAAAGTAAATTATACGATTACGGATTTAAGAGACTAAGGCTAATTTTACAAAGGAAGATGAACAAGGTTTGATTAAAATGCTGTTGGAAATTTGTTTTTGGTGGGGAGGTGCGTCCACCCATATTCAATGACTTAAACACTAGGGTTCCGTATGTTGGAGGCTTTGTCTCTTCACACGTGCATAATCTACTAATTGAGTAGATGACCGTAGGGCCAAGAATCGTCAAATTTCATTGAGAAATGAAAGAGATATTGGTTCACGAAGTAAGGTGTTTGAGGCATGGAAATATGGTGTGGGACAAATCTACCACATCGGTGGGAAAATGAAGACTTGTTCTCTTTATAAGTCTCAAAATTGGCTAAGGGTTTGGGACCCCAAGGGGTAACCCATGTGTTTGAAGGAGGGAGGACCTAGATGTGTTTGGGTTCAAGGCTACGTCCACGCGTGCGCCGCCACAGGCCGCCCGTCCGGCCTCTGGTCCTGGGCCTTGGGCTTCTTCTGATAGACCCCCAGATTATTTAATATTTACAGTTTGTTCCCTGGAGTTTCTGAAAAGATAAAATTGGGAACGACGATTGAAGTTGATGAGTCCCTCCCCTTATGCTATATATTGGAGCCTTTTGGCTCAATTGCAGAGACGATTATATACAACACAACACAGAGACAAACAGAAGAAAGCACAACACAAATTCTGTCCAAAACGTGACCAAAAACAGAAAACTCTTCCTTCCTTTTTCATTCTTTAGCAAGTCGTTTCTTGTTTGTTTTCTTCATTAGAATCTACATATTTTCTTTGCAGTGTTGATTAGTTGTTGTTTTATCTTGGGAGACTATTGCCCGTTAACGTAAAATCATATATACGGGGCAATTTTGTCTGAAAGACATAGCCATCTCTCGACTCAGCCACAGTTGTAACAATCCAGATTTAGTATTTCTTGATTTTAGGTTATCAAGATACAAGACCGAACAAGTTTGTGGAAGTTCTGAATATTAGCTATTTGTTTATCCTTTCGAATATTTGTAATATTTATTTACTTCTCATATTGCTTTACATATCCAACAAATGTCTTGCAGCTGTTACATGCATACGAGGACAAAAAAAATCCAAAAAGAATTAATCTCAAACCTAGAATAATCCAATTATCTTAATTCTCGCATATTTTTGCGTATAATTCCGAATGATACCTTTTTTATTCTTTCTTCTTAAGTAATATAGTAAACATTTGGACATTTAGTCAGTTTTGTCATGTTGATCTTCGTAATTTAGGTGATGTATGCTTCGACATAATTATACCTTAGTACAGTCTGAGAAGACAAATATTTGCAAATTTTGAAGAATTTAATATTTGGATAAGAATGACAAAATATGTGACAAAGCCGCTTTAGCTCTTTTCCTTGAGTATTCTGTCTTTAACATATTTTAAAGTATCTTAGGGTATGTTGGCACGAAGGAGAATATTTTCTTTAAAATAAATCATTTATTTATTTAGTTTGGAAAGTCTGATAAGTAAGTAGAAAATATTTTTTTATTTCTACTAGGGAAATCATTTTCTTATTTTTAATAAATTTATTTTTCTAGAAAAAATATTTTTAAATGCTTTTGATTAATATAACCAAGATGGGAAAATTGGATACCAAACACACCTTAGGCATTTAGGTTCCATATACTAACAATGTAACCAATATTTACATTTTCAGCGCGATTCAACTGATTATAGCAAGTCGTTATAATTATTTTCTTGGTTTGTGTCACACTTATTATGAATAGTTATTTATTATTGTAGGTAATTTAACCTGATGTTATATAAAAAACATTAACTTTCAATCCATAGAACTAAAATCTCATTTCCTAAATATTGTTTATTTCTTTTTATTTTTCTTAACTCTAATGTTATTTATAGAATAAATTTTCTATAATAGTTCAACAGACGAATTTCGATTTTTCAACATACTATATATAATTCACAACTTGGATTAAGCTTATATAACGTTACAGTTGGAATTGAAATTGTGTCTTACTCACTAAGTTTTCCTCTTGGAAACAGACAAACAACAAAGTTTAATGAAGGGAAATAAAGGAGACACTTTCACGACTTGAATGTAATTTGTCTCCCCCAAAATAATTTGCTTACCACTTTCAACATTTAATTATTATCGTAGAATTGTATTAATCTACATTGGGGAGCCTTTCTTATTAATATATATATATATAGTGTGTACAATGTGGAATCCTAATACAATAATGATCATATATCTACCATAATTATACAACACTAAATATGGCTAAATATATGAACATTATACATGTTAATACACCCCCTCAGTCGGAGCGGGAGGAGGCCGGATGTTAAGACTGGATCTGAAGTCAAGAAAGAGTTGTCTGGGAAGGCCTTTCATGAATATATCTGCATACTGATACGAGAAAGGCACATGCAACACCTTAACATGACCGAGAGCAACCTTCTCTCGAACAAAGTATATATCCATCTCAGTGTGCTTGGTTCGCTAATGCCGAATCGGATTATGAGATAAATATATGGCGGATATGTTATCACAGTAAACCAAAGACGCCTTACGCAAGGGACACTGAAGCTCTAACAAAAGATTTTGAAGCCAACAGATCTCAGCAACAACATTTGCAACGCCTCTATACTCTGTTTCTGCACTCGAACGGGATAAGGGGACTTGCCTCTTGGCAGACCATGAAATGAGGTTATCCCCTAAGAACACACAGTAGCCAGAGGTGGACCGTTGCGTGTCCGGACATCCTGCCCAATCATCATCCGTATATGATAACAATCTGATCGGTGTTGAGGGGTATAAGTGCAATCCATAATCAAGTGTGCCCTTAACGTATCGAATGATACGCTTAAGAGTAGTAAAATGAGGCTCTCTAGGGCATGCATAAATAAGCACACCTATTGAACGACATAAGCAATGTCAGGCCTGGTAAAGGTAAGATACGGTAGCGCACCTGCAAGACTCCTATAAAGCGTGAGATCGGACATTGGATCACCATCAACATCACTAAGCTTGGACTTAGAATCAACCGAAGTAGACATGATCTTGCAGTTTGCCATTTTAGCCATGTATACTATTTCCTCTGCATACTTACGCTAACACAAAAATATATTATCTGCAGAACGAGTCACTGATATCCCTAAGAAATAGCTCAACTTCCCTAAGTCAGTCATAGCAAATTCAGTTTAAGCAATGTAATGATCTTATTTTTCAACAAATCAGAGGAGACATTAAGCACAATATCATCCACATATAATAATAAATAGGCAATGCTACTACCTCGATGAAAAATAAATAGAGATGTATCACACTTGCTACATACGAACCCAATCTGCATAATGTACTATGCAAAATGATCATACCACGCTCGAGGGGCCTGTTTCAAACCATAAAGTGACTTACAAAGATGACATACATACTGAGGGACTGCTGGATGTACAAAACCAGGCGGCTGATGCATATAAACAGTTTCTTTCAAATCCCCATGTAGAAACGCATTCTTCACAACAACCTGATGAATAGGCCAACGCTTACCCATGGCAATGTTCAGAACTGTGCAAATAGTAGCCGGTTTAACAACCAGATTGAATGTCTCTCCATAATTAATACCCTCCTGCTAATTAGTGCCATTAGCCACTAGTCTCGCCTTATATCTCTCTAACTCACCACTGTCTCTGTATTTGTGATGAAAACACCACATGTATTGGATCACATTCACCCCCTCCGGTCGAGGAACCAAATCCCAAGTGTGTTGTTTCGTTAAAGTATTAAATTCCTCACGCATAGCCGCATTCCAATTTAGGTCTAGTTTGGATAATTTTGGGGTTTTAGGAATTGGGGATATGTTTTCTACGGATAGGTTAAAGTGGACTTTGGGTTTGAAAATCTTGTGTTGAGCACGAGTCTCCATAAGGTGTGAGGGGACCGGGGTAGTCTCGATATGTGTGCCGATTGTCGGGTCGGGTTCACGGTTTGGGTTAATATTCATGATTTGGTGTGGTGTTTGAATCGGGTTTTGGTTCTGTTTGTTGGGTAGTTGGCTGGGTACGATGGTTTCTGGGTTCGACAGTGGGTTTGGTGGTGGCATCGATCTGAATAGGTCGATACGAGTAGTGGTAGGGTATGGTGACGGTGGTGGATTGGGACTGGATGAGAGGTTTGAGGTTGTATTTATGGTGGTACGACTTTAGTTTCCGGTAGCTGGTGGGATATCAGGAATGGGTGTGTAGTGTGGATCGACTGTTCCTTATGGTGGCAACACTGTGGGATGTACGGTGACTGGTGGTAGAACCGGGACAATGGGCCAATTGCCAGAGGTAATGGCAGTCGGCGACGTTTGTTGAGGTGACAAGGCGACGGAGATGCTGCCGGATGTGTCAGCGGTGGGTGGCAGATATGGAGGTGTGGTGGTGGACCGACACAGTTCGTTGAGGCCGCCGGTGTTGGCAGCGACGGGTGTCATTGATGGATTTTTCAAATTGTGTTATGATATAGTTACGAAACTCAAGAAATTTGGTAAAAACCTCATACTTGAATTTTAGATGGTAAATTCTGATAAAGTGAGAAAAGTTGTCTAATAACACAAGATAGAATTTATGAATTAGGGAACTAATAACTGGAGATGTCCATAAATCTGCATGAACAATATCAAACGGGGAAAACGTAACACTTAAAGAAGGCTGAAAAGAGAGGCGGACGTGTTTGCCTAAAGGGCAAGAAAAATATTGTTGGGCTGGTGTCCCACTTGAACAACGAATTAAATTATTTTTCCGAAGAAAATTAAAAATAGAAGCTCTGGGGTGTCCAAGTCTATTGTGACAGGTTGACGGAGAGATTGTTGCTAAAGCGTTGGGAGTAGAGACTTGGGCAGTTAGAGATGCGGGAGGGGTGAAACCGGCAGTGGACATGGATAGGAAAGGATAAAGGTCGCCCTCACTATTGCATCTTGTAAGGAGTTTCCCGGTACGGAGGTCCGTTATAGAAAACCAAAACAGATCAAAATTAATTTATACGAAATTATCTGTGGCGAATTTTCTAACAGAGATTAGGTTCTTAATAATATATGGGGCATATATAACGTTATTGAGGGAGAAGTAGGGCTGGCAATGGATTGGAGGTGGATCGGGTGGAGCTCAATCCGCCTCCACCCGCCAACCATTTATCCACCACCCGACCCATCCGTCACCCTATTTTTTCTTCATCCACATCTGATCCACCCATCATCCACGGGTGAATCGGGTGGATTGGGTGCTTCGCGGATGAAAATTATAGCACAATCAGTTTGGTACTTTTGGTTTATTTTTTAGTTTTCATACTATCTTGCTTTTCATACTATCTTGCTTTACCATTATAATTTGATCTTGATCCCATTGTAATATTCCTCAACCTATTATATTTCTAACAGTTATAGTTATATATAGAGTGATGTGGTTTTTTTTTAGTGAACGTGTCACAAGCTTACTCCTATTTTTTTTTTTTTTTGTAAAGTTTTTGTAAAAATGAAGAATTAAATTAGATTTTCTCTCCTATTTACTACGGCGACGAAGAATCAAATTATCACTATATTTATTCCTTTTTCTACTTCTTCTTCCAAGTGCAGGATAACCCCAAGGGGTTGTGGGTTTTTTTCTACCAATTGGGGCTCTCCCTTCACCACCCCCATGGGGATGGTCTACAGGGTTCATAACTACTCCTCTTACTACAGGACGCTTACCTAGCCAACGCTTAGATCCGGCTCTACCCAAACTTTTGAACATAGAAAATGTCAATTATGTATAACTTAGTACAAAAATAACATTTTTGATACTAGGAATCATCGTTATTGTCATGTTGAAATTGAAAAAGAATTTACGTTCACTTTAGAAAAATAAAGACAACTATTGGAAATAAAACCAAGTACTAGTAACGACATGAGTCAGGGGTATGTTATCACTGAACTACACAAAAAATAACTAATTTATAAACGGGTGGATGGATGGGTCGGGTGGTGGATCGGGTGGTGGGTTGGATGTATGTCCACCCGAATCCAACCCAATCCGTCACCCTATTAAAATTCATGTTTTGTCAGTTTTTCGTCCATATAATCGGGTCGGGTGGATGGATAACCATCGGGTTAGGGTGAAATTACCAGCCCTAGGGAGAAGTGGGGATGCAGTGGTGGGGTTAGAGTGTGGCCAAAACCTTGAATCGAAATGCGATGACCGTTACCAACCAGAATAGATTGTGGAGTATTTAAATTTCACATTTGATGAAGATTACCAGAATTGTTGGTGAGGTGAGATGTGGCGCTCGTATCCATATACCACGCATTATCGGGCTTTCGAGGAGTCAATGTGCCAAAAACCTGGACCAAATTGGATTGGAGAATGCCAGAGTAGAGAATTAGGCCCCAGGAAATTGGGCTTTACTGCGGTGGGCTTCAGGATAGTGGCCGGAAGGTTATGGCCTGTTGGTGGTGCGCCCTGACTGTTGGGAAGACCTTTAGGCCTGATAATTGAGGCCCGGCGGTATGGTGCTAAGGCTGTTGGGCCGCTGAAATAGCCAATATGATATTTAAGGCTGCAGGCTCTGGGTGGCTGCTGGAGGCCCCGGCCTTCTGTTGGCACCCACTGCTACCAGAACGTCCACCAAGGGTGGTCTCTGCCATAATTCTGCCGGAAAAAGAAATGAAGGGGGGGGGGTTTCAAGGTGTAGCCTAGATGGATGGGAGGCAGAATTAGCCGTATACGATGTGTGTATCGGCTTAAGGAGGTTGTATACGGGCAGTTTCAATCGTATATGAGGTGTATGTAGACTTTGAGAGGATGTATACTAGTAGTATACGGCCTGTTGGAGAATGATTAGAGGAGAGAGGACCATATATAAGTGATATATTAGAGGTATACAAGGCCGTGAAGGTCTAGGTCACTGTATATGAGGTGTATATCGACGGTATACCGGTGGTAGATAGCCGGTTTGACACTGGAAAAATAAGGGGAAGGGCGGCCGATTTAGGGGTTTAGGGTAGGAATAATATTTTGGCTTCTGATACCATGTAGAATTGATATATATATATATGGACATTATACACGTTAATAGTTATCTTTCAGCTTGTTAATTTGCCTACTATATGATCCAGGGACCTTTGACTCTATTTTCTCTATAACTTCTCATATTATGGTGCATATTGGAAGGACAACCATTTCTGACAATAATTCAATTGAAGAAAATCATCAAGAAGAAAAAGTCTCCCTAATGTACTAGTGGATATATATGTCAAAAAAACAGGAAATTAAGTAGGAAAACAAAGAAAAAGATGTAACTATCTGAGTCAAAAGAACAGGTTCCCCCTAGTCTTTTCTTTACCAAAATATGATGTCCACCAAACAATTTGAATGCTATATTACAATTCAGAAATCTCTTACCCCTGGCCCTAAACAATTCTCCTCTGTTCCAATCACAATTTATGTTACATCATTTCCTTTTTATCTATCCGAAAAAAAAATGTCATCTTTCTGTATTTAGAAACAATTTAACTTTATGAGATGATTTAAAGCTCATTTATAAAGACTTATTTTGAACCGCACATTTCAAAAGTCTTCATTTCTTTCTTAAATCTCGTGTCAAATGATCACATAAATTGGGATGGAGGGACTACTATTGAATCAACTGATATATACCATTAATGATTATGACCTATGCCTAATGCCTATGAATTTTGGAAACTTTAGTCCATTCTCTCAAATCAATAATATTGATATAAGACATGCATAGTAAAACAATTTAAATGGATTTGGCGCCTCTATGACAGAAAAGGATTGATCAAGTAGGCCAATAGATGACTGCCTTATTTTCAGATGGCAAACTTTTGAAGAAGGGAGACGAATAACAGCTTTGAGAAATCACACACACACAAAAAGTGGTGCTGCAAAATATATAATAGAGCACAAGTTCAGTATATAATATATACACACACTTTTGAGCTTGATGTGACATAGCATAGAGGGCAAATTCGTGAGGTGTGTTATGTGAAAGCAATAATATGTACCATACGTCTAAACTGTTGAACATATGGTATATATTGTTGGAAATTTAACTTTCGTGGAGAGGTTGTGCCCACCCATATTTAATGACTTAAACACTAGGATTCCGCATGTTGGAGGCTTTATCTCTTCACACATGCATAATCTACTAAGTGAGTAGATGACCGTAGGGCCAAGGATCGTCAAATTTCGTTAAGAAATGAAAGAGATATTGGTCCACGAAGTAAGGTGTTTGAGGCATGGAAATATGGTGTGGGACAAATCTACCACATCGGTGGGAAAATGAAGAATTGTTCTTTTTATAAGCCTAAAAAATGGATAAAGGTTTAGGACCCCAAGGGGTAACCCATGTGTTTGAAGGAGGGAGGACCTAGATGTGCTTGGGTTCGAGGCTAGCCCCACACGCCCGTCGGGTAGTGGGCTTCTGGGCTACTTCTAATATTATTTTTTGGACCCCAAACTGTTTAGTATTTACAGTTTGATCCCTGGAGTTTCAAGAAGCACCCAGAAAGCCAACTGTTTATGACATTAAACTTCTGAAACGTTTTGCACTTACTACAAAAAGTTTCTGGCCATGACTACACCTCTCTTAAAGGACCTCTTAATCACCTCTCCTCCTCCTAAACACTATATATTGCCTGAAACAGATTTGAGGTAGAGAGAGGACGAAAAACAAAAGAAAATCAGTCCAAAAGTGAGTAACAAAAACTCTTCCTTCCTTTTTCCTCTAAATCAGCAAGTCGTTTCGTGTTTGTTTTCTTCGTCAGAATCAACCTATTTGTTTTGTAGTGTTGATTAGTTGCTCTTTTTATCTTGGGAGACTATTGCCCGCTAACATAAAAGCATATATACGGGGCAATCTTGTCTTAAAGACAGAGAGTCATCTCTCGACTCAGCCACAGTTATAACAATCCAGATTTAGTGTTTCTTGATTTCAGGTTATCAAGATTCAAGACTCAACAAGCGTGTGACAATAGAAATATTGAATGTTTATTATAGAGGTTGTAAATGGTTTTGTACTAAGATAAGCCATTTGTTGGAAATTTGCCTTTGACGGGGAGATGCGGCCACCCATCTTTGATGAATTAAACACTAGTGTTCCGCATATTGGAAGCTTTGTCTATTCACACATGCATAATCTACTAAGTGAGTAGATGACCGTAGGGCCAAGAATCGTCAAATTTCGTTGAGAAATGAAAGAGATATTGGTCCACAAAGTAAGGTGTTTGAGGTATGGAAATATAGTGTGGGACAAATCTACCACATCGGTGGAAAAAGGAAGAATTGCTCTCTATATAAGTCTCTAAAGTGGTAAAGGGTTTGGGACCCCAAGGGGTATCCCATGTGTTTAAATGAGGGAGGACCTAGATGTGCTTGGGTTCAAGGCTAAGCCCACACGCGCGCCGCCCGTCCGGTCTCGGGTCGTGGGCTGTGGGCTGTGGGAACTTTATGATATTATCTTTTTGGACCCCAAATTGCTTAATATTTACAAGTTTGGTCCCTAAAGTTTCGAAAAGTTGAATTTGGAACGACGGAAGGCGAAACTTTCGCCTACCGTTGGAACTCTGTTTTTTGAGGCATTAATCAGCCATTGCTTGGCTGATTAACTCCTCCATTATCAGCCCTTCTTCAATGGCCATGAACAACCCTTAAACCTGCCCTTAATCTGCCTCCTAATGGCCATTAATCTGCCTCCTAATGGCCATTAACAGCCCTCACTAATGGCTATTAACAACCTTGGTTGTGGCTGTTGGGAAGCCCTCCTCCTTGCTATATATTGAGCTGGTTTTTGCTCAATTGTGGAGTACACTTACAGACAGAAAATCAGCATAAACAGTGACGAAAAAGATAGCAAAACAGTGAGGAAAAACACACATATACACAAGATATACACTACAGAGACACATTATATACACAGAGACAAAACAGAAGAGAAAGTCACCCAAACGTTGGACGAAAACAGAAACTCTTCCTTCCTTTTCCATATCTTCAGCAAGTCGATTCATATTTATTTTCTTCGTCAGGCTCAACCTATTGGCTTTGTAGCGTTGAGATTAAAGTGTTGTTTTATCTTGGGAGACTATTGCCCGCTAACGTAAAAGCATATATAGGGGGCAATCTTGTCTTAAGGACAGAGGGCAATCACTCGACTCAACACACAACGTTGTAACCATCCAGATTTAGTTGTTTCTTGATTTCAGGTTATCAAGATTCAAGACACAACAAGCTTGCGGCAATTTTGAAGATTGCCCTATTTGTTCAACAAGATTCAATTTCTGAATATTGAATATTTGTTTATCCTTTCGAACACTTGTAATATTTATTTACTTCTCATACTGCTTTATAAAGTACAATAGAGTAACCAACCCCATTTTTGGCCTCTGACGCCTAGTCCCGCTTGCGGCTAGCCTGGTATTTACCATACCTTTCATGGGATAGAGTCTGAACTTCATGTTATCTTTGTCATGTTTATCCAATATATATTACCGTGTTCAGTCTTAAGATTATACAATAAATACTCATGACTTACCAAAGCAAAAATTAGTACACTGAAATTACTTAATTATATATTACGAGGACTAGGGAAGTTAATCCTCAAAACTAAATCTAATATTGTGAATTAGTAGCAATTTCTGAAGAGCTGGGAAAGCAACATAGAGTGACCAAGCTAAGACCTTAGACGAAGAGAGCGTCCAACCAATCACGATAAGCAGCCTTGCACTAAGCAAAAACGCTAGGAAAAAATTAAGTATTTATTACAGTCTTCTCATCACACTATCTATTTAAACGAAATGCAGCACAAAATACAGCAATTGATTTTGACAGCTAATATTGTCGTGGTGTTATTGACCACCTCCTCATTATACGAATATATTTCCCTCCAGATATTAGCTTGACTGATCACAAAGTTTAAAAAATAAATAATTTTTTTTAATTTTATGATCTAAAATAATCTAATGATATTTGTGTGGTTATATTGAGAGTGATTTTTCTTGGATTGAGAAATAAAACCATTTATGATAATTTTTTACCTAATTATTATTAATATAAAAATTAATTTAACCAATTTATCCTTTAGAATTTTTTATAATTAACATTGTAAATGGTTATCTGACTTTCGAATATTACTATAATTTGTGTTTATAGACCATTTTTCATTGCGAAGTACTTCTTTTTCATCTCTTGTTTAGTGAAGGTATGATGAGTATTAAATCAATTTTTATATTTTGGAGGGTTCACTTCATCTCCAGCTTGTGGAGGATCTTCTGTTAGGAAACGAGTCGTTCCCATAACAGTCAGATATACATATTCGTATTATTATTAATGGAGATTAATATTTTGGCATTTGCAATTATTGAATTATTAGTTGATTGTTTATAATATTCTATAATATACATCTCTTACGTTGTTATTAATAATAATTCTATAATATTACTCTTTATAATATTCAAGAGTAAACATGATTTAATTAACATTGCAATAGAATCAAGAACATGAACGCTTACAAATATGAAGAATAGAGTCATTATGAAAGGAAGTTCGTTGTTACACGCCGTATTTTCACGCTAGCATGCATCGTGAGCAAAGTAACGAAATTCCGCAGTAATTTTAGTTTAAATTTTGAATTTATTTTAATTTTTTATTAAATATGTATAAATTAGAACCTCCACTGAAAGAGTTTTGTAGAACGGTAGCATAGGACTATGCTCGTCATCTACTTTGTGGGCGGCTCCCATTAATTCCACCACATATAAATCTATGTTGTTGGGGACTTCTTCATTGCCGACGTCGCCCAAAGTGATTCAAAATTCCGTGGTAGCCTTCTCTTCTATATTCTTCCATTCAGGTATCGACTAGCTATATCTTCTGATTGGGTTTTGCGATACTTGCGATACTTGGCACTACGTGTGCACGTGTGTGGAAACGACGTTTCCGACGTGCGGGGCCATAATTGTTTGAGTCATAAATAATGGGATATACTTAATTCCGTACCAGTGGTCGAGGAAGTCCCCAACGACATAGATTTATATGTGGTGGAATTAATGGGAGCCGCCCACAAAGTAGATGAGGAGCATAGTCCTATGCTACCGTTCTACAAAACACTTTTAGTGGAGGTTCTAAAATCATGTCTTTTATCTTCTCTCCTCGCCTTTATTGTTGCCACTATTCTTACCCTTTGATACAATTTTAACCATAAACAAATCCATTTCTTGCTCTCTCCTTTTAAAAAAAATGAAAAATTAGAATACTTGTAATATTTATTTACTTCCCGTACTATAATTTACTATATCCCACATATATTAGTCAAATTCTCCCTAACACGAAGATGGAGCAAACCTCAACAAAGTGTTCAAATCTAAGGTGTTTGTGTCACACATAATAATGAGAGGATGGGCAGACTTCTATAGTGACTAGCTTTTGAAGAAGATGTGCATGTGACCTATTAGACAAATCTCATTTCTAAGAAGAGAGATAAATGTAGAAATGCTATACAAGATAATACACTAGTTTACCTGACACACATTTTTTAGGACTTGATATGACATTAATCAAAATATAAATCTGTGATGTCTATTACTTTTTAGGACTTGATATGACATTAATCAAAATATGAATCTGTGATATCTATTGGGTCAAAACATGTAATATGTATGATGAAATAAAATGTGTTAAAATGTGGCAATAACATCCAACATGCCTTTCTTAGCCCACTCTCTATTTTCCAATATTTTATTTCTTCCTTCATTTATTTATTTATTTATTATTATATTATTATTTTTGGGGGGAGGTGTGGAGTTCTACTTCTTTTAAGGTGGCGGGTGGGGAGGCTCTTTCTTTTCTTTTCATAAGTCAGAGAAACACAGTAGACTATACCATTGCACTTAATTATCATAATGTTAACATCAAGCTTAAAAAAAGGAAAAGGGAAATTCGCTATAAACAACGAGTATTAGCTTATGATAGTTACGTTACCATTTTTGTCGATGACATTGAATGATCAATTAAAGCTAAGTTGTTCAATGGAGGAAAGAGGAAGTTTTTGGTTCAATCATGTCAAGAAATGAAAGGTTGCGCACAAGTGGTACTATATAGTAAGTAGTCCTTAGGGGTTGACAAAAAATCACGAAGACCGAAAAAAAATGGTTTTTTGAAAAACTGATCGAATCAGGATTTAGTTATTCGGTTTGGTTTTTTAATTTTGAATACGAACCGAACTGAAAAATCGAATTAAATATATAATTTTTTTTATTTTTTATTTTATGCTACTACTATTTCTTGAATCATAGTCAGTGAAGTCAATCTATGAAGCTTTTATGGAAGTCGCATGCGGCATGAACTTGATTAACATATCACGGAAGCATTGACATAAAATGTAGGGAGAGAAAGTAGTTGTAAATTGATAAAACTTTAAATGGTCATAACTCTTCGCTCGGATGTCCGTTTTACTCGATTTTTTTGCGTATTTTTTCTAGACGGGGCCGGTGCGCCGCCAATTTTTAAAAATACGTCCGTTTTTCCAATCAATTTGTGTTTCCCCTCAAATCGATTTCTAATTTTCCTTTTTCTTTAGTAAACATCTCACGATACACAATAGATTTCAACGTCGAAATTTCATGATAGTGTAGGTGTGAATGTCAATTTCAGTTTTGGAAATTCAATTTTTTTAAAAAAATAAAAAAATTCCCCGATCCGACCCGACCCGTTCCACTAGACAAAAACCGATATAATCTAATATGTTCGGCGATATAAACCGAACATATCGGTTAAAAAAAGTTGTATTCGTTTTTTTTTTTAAAATAATAATTTTTATTCGGTTCATATTTTTCGGATACAAAACCGATATATGCCCACCCCTAGTAGTCCTTCTGTCCCAAATATTTTTCTACTTTCCTTATTAATTTGTTTAAAAAAGATTGTCACATTTTTATATTTAGAAATAATTTAATTTTATGAGATGATTTAAAACCATATAAATATCTTAGACTTATTTTAGATCACACATTTCAAAAGTCTTCATTTATTTCTCAAATTTTATGTCAAGTTAAACTAGTACAATTTTTTTGGAACGGAGTGAATAATAAATTTGGAGCAAATCAAATCATCACTATTAGGCCAATAATATAGAAGAGCGCCTTCATCTCACATCTTGAGATTAGATGTCTCTGATGCACAAGGCAAGGTTGAACATATTTATTAGGCAATTGAATAGTATTTGGTTGTCCAAAAAAAATTATTTGAAATCAAATTTAGAAAAAGAATATTTTGGAAATTGAAGTTTTGTTTAGAAATGAATATCATTTGAAGAAAAAGAGGTGTGTGAAAAGAAATCATTATCTCAATTGGAATATTCATTGAAAAAAGTTTTCAATATTTTGCCCGTAATTCAAATACCGAAGTTTTAGCATTCACAAATAATGATGGCCAAAATCAGTAAATACAGAGTATTTTCAAATTTTGAAATACTTAGGTCCTATTTGGTCATAAAATTTGATTCCAGAATTTAAAATAATATTTTAAATAAGTATTTATTTATCAAACTAACCTTCAAACTTAAAAAATAAGAATTGGGGATCGAATGCTAGAAAAAATTCTGTCAATCCCTCTCCTTTTGTGGGGATCCTGACCCCTACTAGTGAGCATATCTTTCAAAGATATTGTTTCCATAAAGACAGTTCTCTTTTATGGCCATATACTAGATTGGCCAACAAAATTTGACGTATGAAAAGTAGGCTTCAAGAGTATTTCAAGTTCTCACTCACAAAATTTCGATTATATTTTCTTGTTCTAACACAATTTTAATTTTCAAATACGGTTTTAGACTTTAATGTCAAATACTACCTTTTCACATCTCACTCAAATCGTGTTCAAATTAAATGCCCTATTAAATAGAAGGAGAATTAACCTAATTAATCGTTCACCCAACCGCTTAAATAAAAATTATGGACATATAATATATGTATATTCTTTGTATACTAAGCATATAACTCTATATACTTAGAAATCTATGTCTATTGACTAGAAAAAATGAATATTTATTGCACGATTTGCCTTTCAAATGCGAACATATGCCTGAGATAAATTCTTTAAGGGTGCGTGACATAACTTATGCAATATTATGCTGCCAAAATATAAACTTGTGTACTACGAAAAGATATTGTCTTATGGTGCAAAAATAAAGACCTGCACAAAATAGGGGCAAAAGATGACCCAAAAATAAACAGTAAATTTGATCAGTTATTTATGTAAAAATTCCTGCTAAATATGGCCAATAGGGCCTTAGATTACAAGAAATTGTGCGGTTTTCCCTTCAAATGGGATGGTCTTTATTTTTTGTCCCTCATATGAAAATTATGCTTTCCGGGACATAAATTATTTACGGTATCCGACACTTGTGTCGGATTCCGTAAAGAACTTATGTCCCGAAGGCATAATTTCTATTTGAGGGAAAAAAATAAATACCAATACAAAATAGGGACATGAGTGCAAATGACCCCTTAGATTATCTCACAGACATTAGCTCGGTTAACACCTAAACTTCACGGATAGCCTAATTACCAAGTCTCATTTTAGAACTATCGACTGACTTCCTGATGCAATTTTCACTACCTACTTCATAACTTCCCACATCATATTTTGGACAAATTGCTCAAGAAAGTATAATGTTCATGAATTAGGATAAATAATGCTAATCATTATAGATAGTAAGAAAATCAAGTATTGTGATGCCAGTTTGAAACCCAATTAAGTAAACTAAGAATTAAAATATAGTCGCACACTTGGGGGGAAATTCACATGACATAATACATATCACACAAAAACATAAATGAGCCATTTTTCACTATTTCAAATGTCATAGCTCCTAACCATTGTGACATAATAATTCCCACATATATAAGTTAGTTTTGTAGAACAACATTCTTTGAAGATCCCGTCAATAAATTTCATGGGATGTCCCAAGAGTACATATTGTTGGAAATTTGACTTTGGCGGGAGTTGCGACCGACCAACTTTAACGGCTTAAACACTAGTGTAACGTATGTTGGAGAATCCGGTTCTTCACACATGCATGATCTACTAAGTACGTAGATAACCGTAGGGCCAAGAATCGTCAAATTTCATTGAGAAATGAAAGAGATATTGGTTCACGAAGTAAGGTGTTTGAAGCATGGAAAGTGTGGTACTGTGTGTAATTCTCCCTCATCGGTAGAGGAAGAAAGAATTGTTGTGTATATAAGATTCGAAATTGGTTTGGGGTTTGGGACCCCAAGGGGTATCCCATGTGTTTAAAGGAGGGAGGACCTAGATGTGCTTCGGTTCGAGGAAAGACCACACGCGTGCCGCCGCCGCCCGTCCCGTCCGGTTCCGGTTCCGGTTCCGGGTTCCGGGCCACGGACCACGGGCCACGGATTACTCCTCCTATAATGGCCAAATCCGTTGGTCTTTCTCCCATTTATGTTGGTGACTTTACTACCTCCATAATGGCTATTATGGAGGCAGTTTTGAGGCAAGATAAATCACCCATTCCTCACCTATATAAACACCCCCTTACACCATTGTTGAGCACACTTGATATGCACGAAAATACACAACCAGAAAAAATCTTCTTCCTACAACTTCCAAGCATCATTTCGTTATTCAATATTCTTCACGGTAGCTCTTGAGTTTCCTTTGCTGTTTTATCTTGGGAGACAAATTGTCCAGGACGTATAAAGGATACATACGGGGCAATATTGTCTTAAGGACAGAGTGCCACACTCGACTCAGCAAAAACAGTTTCTATTTTCCGTCTTCTACAAAACTCGGAATTTTCGCTTTTCTTCTCGTAACAATTGTAATTTTCAGATTTCATGTTGAATTATTGAAATCTTTGTTTATCCTTTCGAATACTTGTAATAGTTAAATACTTCCCGTACTGCTTTATAAAGTACCATAGAGCAAGACTCCCAACACATATCTCATTTCAATCTAATGATCTCCAAATCTAAAGACAATCTTTTAATTTGCTAACTACTTTTCATTTTAACTAGGCTATTGATCTCAAGTCCAGAATAAACATAAAACATCACAAAATGGATAGAAATAGTATCCATTTAGTCACTTTTTTCGGTCTTATCTTTGACAAATAGTCAGTATCACAAGTTTCAAATTCCGCAAGTACAATTCTAGAATATTGCCATAGAATTTCACCTATTTGAAACTCCATAATAATAGTTATTTTTCAATAAAAATGCTTTATAATGGCTATTTGTCAGTTTTAGCCCAAAAATGGATCCATTGTAATGACTAGTGTGATGATGGTAGAAACATTAGCCTAAATAACCGATCATCGAATCGCTTAAACTAAAAATAGCCGGCGAATGTACAATATATGTATACCTAGGTAAATTCATGAACTCCATTGGATTATTCTTTCTGACTAAGCATATAAATCATGAATTGTCATAATAAGACAATTCAATCAATATGTGTGACTTTATAATATTTGTATAATTTATATATACCAGCTAGAAAAATAAATAGTGAATTCAGCCGGTTATTTATGTAAAGATCCTGGTAGATATCTGACCCAAATAGGTCTCATGGCAAAATCCCCATTTTTATTTGGGCTCCTAAATCCAGTCCAAAATAGGATCTCAATGAAGTCCACAAAATCTTGTATTCTTCATCTCCCTTCTCCCCACAAAACCTCAGCTAAATCCCCGCATGCTAATACCGATAACTGATAAACCCAAGTAGATAACGAAGAAGAAGAAGAAGACACATAGCTATATATTTCATTACTTTTTCTTTGTCTTCCTCCAAATTCCAGCACCTCAAAATTTGCAGTTTCTGTTGTAGAAATGCTTAGCCTAGGAAGTTATCCAAGGCAATCCCAATGTTGTACCATTAATCATACCCCAATTTCACAATTCCTTCCTTTATTTTCCAAGATTCCTCAAACCCAGTTCTTATTTACCTCAAATAAACTGACCCATCTAAGCATTCCTCATTTTCCATGGAAAAAACGAACTGGGTTGTGCATTTTTGTACTCAAGGATGAAAAAATAAGTGGCAATAGTGTATTAGAAATGGAGAATCTTGATGATGATGATGTGGATGGTTTTCTTGAGGATGAAGATGATGGTGATGGAGATGATGAAGATGATGATGATGAGGTAATTATTCCATTAAGAAATATGAAGAAGTGGTTAGAAAACAAGCCTAGTGGGTTTGGAGTAGATAAAGTGTATGATACTTCAGTTGAAGATAAACTGATGGAAGAAATTGAGCAGAGTAGAAAAGCTCAGCTTGCTAATATTAATAAGCTCAAGAATAATCCTGTTAAACCAAATACCAAAAATGTTCAGCAGAGTAAAGGTAAGTTCTTTTGAAGATTTGGGTTTTGTAAAATTTAGTTACTGTGTGTTATGAGCTTCTGCTAGACATAGGATCCATAGGATTGTTTTAGAAAAATTAACCTAAATAACGAATCAACTCTTGAGCCGAAGGTCTTTCAGAAACAACCTCTCTACCTCCCAAGGTAGGGGTAAGGTTTGCGCACACTCTACCTTCTCCAGACTCCACGGTATGGGATTTCACTGAGTATGTTGTTATTGTTGTTGTAACCTAAATAGCCAATCATCAAACCACTTAAAGTAAAAATAGCCGGTGAATGTATAAAATGTGTATACTATGTGTGTGACTCTATATAATCAGTGTATACTTATATATACCAGCTAGAAACACTGGCCGGTTATTTGTGTAAAGATCACATTTTTTTATTGGCAAAAATATTAAATCATCTGAGAATGCAACTGAATTGATGGGAAACAGTGAACAAGTTATGCATTTGTTCATAGTTAATTGCCCTTGAGAATGAATTGTTTATCACATTAAGGACTTAATAAGAGCTGAGCAGAGCATTGTGATACCTATTAGCATAGTTAGAAGTCCTATAATACCTATTGTTTGTAATTGTTCTGACAAACTTCTTACTTAAGACTGTAGATTCTTTTATGTGATTCCATTAGAGAAATCTGTCAAATTATTCACTCTCCCGCCATCAAAACCATCTGCGTAAGCATCTAATATACAGAAAAGGGCCAAATATGCCTTTAAAGTACTCGAAATTGAGAAAATATGCCCTTCGTTAATAGTTTAGCCCACATATGTCCTTCATTAATAGTTTAGCTCACATATGCTCCCATTAAGTTAAGAACATATTTGGACAAAATATTGAACGGTAAAGGCATGTGTGAGCTAAACTATTAATGAAGGGCATATTTGCTCAATTTCAAATACTTTAAGGGCATATTTGGACTCTCGAAAATTATCCCTTAAGTCAAGTTGTAAAGGAGTATCTCACATATTTAAGTTTCTAAACCACCTAAAGGGCAAAAAGGAGAATATCCGACATAATAGTAAACTTACAAAGGAGGGTCACCAGCCAGTTTTTAGTACTTATCGTGCTCCTGTAAATGATGTACTCCCTCTGTCCCAAAAAGATTGTCACTTCTCGTTTTTCGATAGTCAAACTTCCTAATTCTGACCGTGTGTTAGAACATAGAATCTTTAAATTTTTTGAAATAAAATTTACATATTTGGAAACTATGTAAAAAGTAGGGGTGGCCAGTGGACCGAGTTCGGGGCGGGTCGGGCGGGGCGGGTCCAGCGGGACGGGACTGGGGAGGGCGTGACTGGTCCTCCGGCGGGACTGGCGGGATCCGCCGATGTCCCGTTCCGTTCCCAATCTTGTTCGGAAAAGGGGACTGGCCTTATCGGGCCTGGGCAGGGCGGGATCAGGTTTTCCGATTTTTTTTTTGTTGCACATAATTTTAAAAAATAACATATATAAACACCTCAATCATTGAACAAGATAGTGTAATAAAAACATTTCAAGTCTGTTTTTGTGCCTATTATATTATTTAATAGAAATATGATTTTTTTGTAATACAATTTTAAAATTGCAACTTTGTGGTGTTGAAAGTTGCAAATAACATAATAAAATTGCAATTTAAAAAATGACATATTTATAAACATCTTTTCTAGTTTCTTCACAATGTCTTGTGGTTCTTCGGTTGGAATTGAAACTTGTTGGTCAAATTGCTCGACATCTCTTCCACCTCCGTCGGATAAGATTTTGTTGTAGTTTTCATCGTCTTCTTCATTGATCTCCAGTTGACCACACCTTCTACGCTACGCTCGTATCCAATCTCTGAATAAAACTGCAATCTCCAAGCTATCTCCCGCTAATGAGTGTCTGTGCTCTCCTATTTGAAATCTTCCGGCAGAAAAAGCGCTATCAGACGTGGTTGATGACGCTTGAATGTTCAATACATCTCGGGCCATCTTTGATAGTGTCGGAAATGTCTTTTCATTCTCCCTCCAGTATTTCAACAAGTCTTCACGTCCTTCTTCATTGAGAACTGCTTGGTACGGTACAACACCCTGCAAAACAAAAATATCAAACTCGCTAACTTGATTAGTAGTGGTACCACTAAACATTCTATGTCTAAGGCTTTCAATACTAGCCGCAGAAATAGCATGTCTTTTTGAGGTTGTATTGAAGAAGAAGAAGATGGTATGAAAGCCGGTTGGTTGCTAGCACTTTCTTGTTGGTAATGCGTATATATTTTTTTGCATTCATCGTGTATGCCGGACAAAACCTCTTCTTTAGTTGATTCCTTAGGTGATTGTTCATTTGAATTTTTTGGAGTTGGAGGTGGAAGTACTGTTATACATCATAAATAGTTTCAATAAGTATTTTACAATCGTATATTTTAATAGTCGGATTTAATACAACACCAATAATATAAATAGTGGAAATATGGAAAAAAAAATTGATAAATATTTTTTTAATAGGTGTCTTATAAGATGGTTTTTCCATATATTCACTAAGTAACAAAAATATTAGAGCTATATAAAAAATAACATAGTTGAAATAGTAGGATAATCTACCAGAAAATTCTTTAGTTGCTTGAAAAAATTTCTCTTAGAATACAATAAGTTCTGAAATTTTTTCCCAATCGTTATGTACAACCATATCCGTTGGATTTTGATTATGGACGTTAAAAATAAAGTTATAGGTCTTCTATAACATCAGCAACAAGTAGTTGTTCATATAAAGAACTTCACATAGTCGCTATTTCTTCAAGAATTTTTTCTATAAGGTAGTCCACAATCGTGACAAGTTTTTTTATATTCTTTTTTTCTTTGTATTCTATTACTTCTAAAAATAAAGTTTATAGCAAATTGTACTTTATTAAGAATGTCTTCAAAAAGTGATAGACCATCCTTTACAACTAAGTTATAAATATGGCACGCACATTTTATATGAAAATGATTAGAAAAAGATAGAGTTAAAATATCTTTTAAAAGTCTAATAGCATAATTATTAGAAGAAACATTATCTAACATAACAGTCATTATTTTATCAGTTATATCATAATAATCGCAAACTTGATGAATATTTTTTGCAATAAAATTTTCGGTGTGCCTATCATCAATATATCTATATGCTAAAATACGTTTTTGCATAGACCATTTATAATCTATCCAATGACATGTTACAGTTAAACAATCATGGTCATTAGTACTACGTCTTATATCAGACGTGATAGATACTTTGTCAGGAAAATGATATAATGAATAACGTAAATATTGTTGATATTCATGTGCAAATTTAAAAACGTTTCTCCTACTAGTTGATCTGGGAAAATCGTTAAAAGCATGATTATACATATCTCTAATGTAATGAATAAAACCAGGAGATGAAGGAAATGAAAAAGGCAAACCCTCCATCGCAACTAATTTTGCTATTGCTTCCCTATCTCCATGTTTATCGTATTTAGGGCCTACAATTTCCCCGTCATCGGGTTAATTTGACCCTATACTTGGTCCGGGACACTATGTGAACCTTGTCCCGACTGAGAGCGTATTGGTGCACCCGACTTTGTAGCCTCGTATTCATCTCACATAGCTTTGTGAAAGTTTTGTACATGTCTCAATAAACTTCCCGTCCCACCCTGACCTTTTCCCATTTTAAATTTATAAACATTTTTACAAATTCTGCATCTAACTACTTGATTCTCTTCGTCCCTATTAAAAAAATCTCATGCAAAGAAATTTTAATTTTCGTTATGTGGGGCCTCGTCTCATGCTAGGTGGAATATGAGGCGTTCTTGTTTCAGTTTGAGGTGCACTAGTGGGTGTGTCATCTAGATTATCTTCTAAATTAAAGTCTGGTTAAGTTGCAGAATATATCTCATCGTCTAATGGTATATCATTAAAAAATTCAGTTTCATCTATATGAGTATAATCAATCAAATCATCATGTTTAGGAATATGATGACTAGAAGAAGTACCCTGCCCTTGTTACCCCTACTAAAAGAAGCACCCTTACCCTTACCCTTACCCTTAAACATACCTCTTAATCCTTCCATTTAAATTATGCAAATATATAATTAAAGATAATGAAGTTAAGTGCGATAATTAAAATAAAGTAACAATAATAATTTAAAGAAGGAATGAAGGTACCAAACGCCGACGTATAATCGAAGTTGAAAACTGAAACTTTGCTCAATGGATGATCCTCAAGATAGTTGTCAACTTCACTCCCAATTTTTGAACTTTGATATAGTTATACAAATGAACAAATAAAATATAATATTTAGTAGGCAATGTAGACTTGATAGATTGAGAGATTAGAGAGATTATAGGAAGATTTGTGAAAAAGATGAAGAGAAAATGAGGTATTTATAGTTGGGAAATTGGGTTAAAGTGTAAATATATTAACTTAGAGGTTAAAAAAATATTAAGGAGGTTGGGGGAGGCCAAAATATAAAGGGGAGGGGGGCGGGCGGAATCTGGGCGAGGCGGGACGAGCCCAGGTCCCGTACCGGGTTCGAGTCCCGTGCCCGTTTTTTAGGGGGATCGGGTCGGGTCGCGATCGGGCCGACCCGGTCCACTGGTCAGCCCTAGTAAAAAGTACTATAAGTCACCATAATTAATAATTTAAAATATTTAAAAGACATTTGAAAAAATTACGGTCAAAGAACAACTCGTTTGACTCTCGAAAAGTGTCAATCTTTTTGGGACGGAGGGAGTAGTTTCTTTTGTAGATTTCGTTGGCTCTCTGATCCTTGCTTAATAGCCTTCTTTTGCTTTGGTTAGCCCCCTATGCTTTAAGGCCTATTGTTTTTGGAGCTAACATATCTTTTCTAACTGCGCATCTTTTTTATGCCAGCAATACAAAATCTTACTTCATAAAAACAAAAACAAAAAAGGTCACCAGCCAGTTGTGGAACATGCTTTCAGTAATACGTGGCATGAATTAGACCATGCCAATATTCATTGTTGAGTTCTTGCAAGGCTGAAACAAAGAGGGGTGGGAGGAGAGAGGGGGGGGTTAGTATGAAATCTCTAAAGACTTGGAATACTATACCTCAGGCCATTTGGTGGACTGTCTGGGCTTGAAAGAAATAGCAGAACTTTTTTAGGCGAAAAGAGAAACATACACAGCCTTAAACATAGATGGATTTTTTTTGTTTGCTTTTTGGTGTGATATGGTTATTGTACATGTTTAGATGCAATGCTAGACACAATAGAGGGATTGCACAACCTGTAATTATGCCTGTTGCGCTGATTTAGTGTAAAAAATTATAAAATCTTTTATTACTTATAAAAAAAATAGTAAACAGACAAAGGAATATCTAACATAACTTTCTAGTCTCTTTTTTCCTTTTTAATTTCCTCTTATTTCTCTTTAATTATTCATTCTTGACTCTAACCAACATTTAGAAAGCACTAAAACTCTATCAGAGGTGAAATTTGGTATATCCCAACCCAAGTTAGACATTTGAGCTAGAGTTTGGAACTAAAATTATGAATGTTATGGAATCAAACAGCTTTAGCTAGTTCAGTGCCAAGTATTTCTTGTAGATTCTTACTGTAGAACAAAAGAGTTTGGAGGTCAAAGTAGAGACCTCGTGGAGCTTTTGTGACTTCTGCATCTGCTGCTCTTTTAAGTTGTACTTGACATTTTGCAAATACTGTGCTTCTTACCATGTTACTAGTGTCGCAGTATTTCACTTAAGTTCTACAATTTCTAAAGATGTCCAGGATGGACTTCGTGTGCGCTTGGCCAATCTTCCTAAGAAAATGAACATTGATAAAGATCTACGAGTGTCTTTCAAAGGATTTCCCGGAATAGTTAACATAGTCCCAGTTGTGAGTGGCAACAAGAAGACCAGGAATCCTATTTGCAAAGGCCTGGCCTATATTGACTTCAAGTCTAAGGATGAAGCACAAAGGTAATGCTTTAGAATAGGAATTTATACCGCGATTCTCTCTTGATCTTGCTCTGCCATTGTGTTGTTTGTGGCTATACATAAGAAATAAAAGTGTGAAGCTTGTAACATGACCAATTAATGGTTTTAAGAATTCTATTGATTTTTGTTTCTTCCCATAGTTTAGACATGATTAAAATCACAGGTTAGTCAAATATTGTGTGACTTATACGTGTATTAGGCAATTTACCTTACAATAGCAGTTTGGTATTTGTTTGAAAAATTAGATCAGGTGCCTATTTAATCTTTACCTTTGCATTCTTTCCCTAAACCAATAAAATGTTTCTCATTGTAGATTTGTGAAAATGTTCTCTGGACGAAGTATAAGTTTTGGTAAGATTCAGAAGCAAATAAACTGTGAGATGATGAGTCCCGGATCACCCAAGTCCAAAACTATACAGTCAGTTGATGAAATTAAGTACGCTCCTGAACAAGAAATACCTGATCTACACGGAGACCTGGATGATGATTTTGATACAGATTTCCTTTTGGATACAGAAGAAAACATTTCCACTGACCACGATGTTACAGAGGTGGAGGATTTATCAGCACGTACAAATGATTATGTAGAAAATTCAGAAATTTTATCTGCAGAGTCCACTTCGGGTGATGAGCAAGATGTGGGAGAAGAGTCTTGTCTCTTAGAACAAAAGAAAGTCCAAGCAAAGGAGAAGAAAAAGCCTAAGCAAAAGAAAGAGGTCTCAAAATTGAATATTCCAGGATCTGCGCGCAAGTAAGATATAAGCTCATGATACAACATACTTGTACACTTATGTTTAACCTCATTTCTTGAGTTTTACTTACCAACTGCTGCAATGTCATGCAGGTTGAAAATCAAGGAGAAAGCTCTACTTACTGGAGTTTTATCGAAGTATGCACAAAAAACTCCATCTTGACAAAAGAACAGAGCTAACAATGGGCATCATTTACATTTCTGTAGCATCAGTAGCAGGGGTTATTGTTGTTTCGTACACTTAATCTTCTTCCAGTTAAAGTCTTTTCAGTTGTTCATTTTTGTAGAATTATTTACTTCAATATTAAACTCACATTCGTTGATTTCTTGTATGTAAATGTCAGTATCTGAATCAAGTAAAGGTAACAAATTGCGTGATCTCATGGTTGGTTTTTCGTTGGCCTAGAGAAGCACGTTTTACAATGTCATATGATTGTTAAAGGCATACCGCCATTCTTTGGAATCATTTAAATTGATCCAATTGTGTCCTAGTTTCTTCTTTCCATGATGAGATATTGCACGTATACTCTATTAATTATCAAAACTGAGACATGAAAGTAGTTTGTACACTTCAAATATCAATAGCAATAACTCAGTTTTCTACAGCTGCTGAACAAGGGACGTAATGGAACTTCAACTTTAAAAAAATGCAATTCCAAAAGTTTTTTAGATCACTTCATATTCAGTTCATTCAACCCTCCGTTTAACAGCGTCTAACTTTTTTGCTAACCAAGTAAACTTCAACATTTCATTAGGGGTTCAATCTACCAAGCGTCAGCCCAATTGACCTACGACTCCAACATACGTGAGGCTAGAATGTTGATTACTCCAGAACAATCAAAAGTTGCAGCATCAACTGGGTTTTGATTTGCCGTAGAGCAGATGCAGCACGAAGGCATTATATAACATGTCTTATAACAAAGATAGATCAACTCTTTTACCAAAAAAGGTACAAAGGGAGAGCAAAGACTAAGACATTCTACAGGCAATCAGGTTCAGTTAACACACTTCGATAACATTTCAGAAAAAAAAGAAAAAGATCTTCCTCCCTTAAACTTTGTAATTATATTGCCTTTTTCTTTCTAAACAATGAGAGAGATGGAAAAAGATTGATTCAGACCAGTGACATCACAGGTCAGCATTAAGTAGTGAAGGCAAAGATGCATGGGTCATTCAAGAAGGAATTCATGGAAGGTATTATGCCATCATCAGAACAGGTTTGAGTGAAATAACAAGTACTAAGAAGTAAAAGATTCAGATGATGCAGCGACCTTAGTGAAATGAAGAACGTCTGCAAGTCTGGGACTGATAGAACGAGGGCTGAGAAACTCTAGGACACGGGCTATTATAAAGCCTAAACAGCTAAACCAATGATTAACATGATGCTGACCTCAAATACTCACCATCTAGGCCCCAACTTATGTAAGAGAAAAACAAAATTCTGATCCAGGAGAATAGAGGCCAAGATAGTCTCTTAGAAATGCATTCTGCATCTGTCAGCAGCTTAAATAATGCTTCTGCATTCTAGAAGCTTTGACTTTAGAAGGGAAAGCCAGCAGCTCTTCGACAGAACCAAGCCTTCCCGCGGCTGAAGAATAGTCTGGGGATCAGTCCGAGATCGAAAGAGCCTTGGATCGACTTGAATTAGACAGGATTCAAGAACAAAAAGGTCGCTTGGCCGACACTAAAGTATGACCGGGGGAGATACATGCTAACTATGGGTAGGAAGCAGGAACCTCTAGACTCCTAGAGTCGAGACTAAGAGGAATGTATAAACCAATGCTTCCATAGATTCAATCGTGGTTTACAATTATAGCTTTCATACCTGTTTGTTTCTTTTTATTTTCTTTTTTTATGATCTTCCGGATAAAGAACGAACAAGAGTAAAACAGCTAGTAGTAGTTCCATGTATCCATCACTATGATACAGTTTGGCGGAAGACCTAATGCATCTAAACATTGCTGGACTATACGTGCATCAGAAGGTCCATCCGCTGGAAGATATTCATACAAGCAAATCAGAAGAGCATGGAATTGAAAGAGAACGCATTATGGGAACTCTAGGCTATACCGTCATACAAAATAAGGAAACTGATAGTTAGTATGAGCTATAAAACTACAAGATCGAGAAAGGTGCAACACGGAAGCTATGAGTACATCGTGAATTTGATGAAATGACATAACAAGGTATCCATGTATAACTGAACAAATTTCCTAAAAAGAATTAGTATGGGACTTAAGAAGGAAGCCAAATCAAATGAAGGAAACATTGAAACAAAAAGAGGAAGAGACATAAGAAAAAGGACTTTGACACTGCTGTAAAAAGGCCCATCAACTAAAGAAATGAAAATGTCGTTTGTCCATTCTTTCTCACTGGGAATGTGTTTCCATCCTTTCATCAGATGATTGGTCAAAATAGCTCAACAATTCTAACATTTTAGAAACCCCTTTCACTTAAAAGTGTCATTTCATATCGAATTAAATGAACCTCCTAAAGTGGAATAGACATTCATATAGTAGACCTCAACTACAACAACAATAGCATACTCAGGGTAATCCCACAAGTGTGGTCCGAGAGGGTAGTGTGTACGCTTTCTGATAGAAACTCAGCTATAGTTGACCCCAGCTAATTTGAGAATAACAATTGGTTAAGCGATAAGTTCATCAAATGAATAATTTTTCTTATAAAGTGTCATGATTGAACATGAACACAAATGCCTCAGTCATTCATCCTTAAAACCTAACAGATTTTTACTATTCATATGATACTAGGGAATTTGCAACTAAAACATAGCTTAAACGCAGTTCCCTCTAGCAACAGTTTTTTACCATCCATTCAAAGAACCAAATCGCATACAGTTCATATGCTCCAAATCTATCAAAAGCCAAATATACCCAATCAATTTCTCTCACTTCTACTCCAGGAAGATTATCACATATCAGTCTCATTAAAAGATTGATAAACTAAACCCATTCAGAAAATTCCTTAAAGCTATAAACTGACTAAAAGAACAAAGAGAACAGCGAAAAAACTACGCATTTCTCAGCAAAGATAAGCTGGGATCTTATGCAGATAAACAACTTGCTCATAAGCAATGACAACAGTCTACCATGCATTCATAAGATCCAAGATTGCATACATTTCAATAACCAAAATCTATCAAAAGACAAAAATACCCAAATAAACTTCACTTACTCCTCTTCTACCAAAGAGTATCATATGTCAAGCTCTTTAAAGAGTCACAAACTAAATCCTTACTGATTATTAAAACAAAGAAAAAAGGCTAAAACTTTCAGCGAAGATAAGCCGGGATCTTGATACGGATAAACAACATACTCATAACATAAGCAATAACAACAAAAACAATCCCAGCTGATGCAAACGAAACCTTAACACTCTTTTCTCGGTTCTTATCAAGTGCCAAATCCAAAAGCACAATCCCAACACCACCAAGTACAAACATAAACCCAGAAGACAATCCTTCAATAATATACTGACCATTAACCCGACCCGGCATAAAAACCACCGGTTTAACAGCACCAGTGAACCGGTCTTGTGTTGATCCAATACCCGGCGGTTCAACAATGACGTCATAAACGATACCGGAAACGACCATGAAGTAGGTTAGAAGGATAAGGGTGAAAACTGTCATGGATGAGGGGAGATTAACGGTTGGGATTTTGAGACGGAGCTTTGGAGGGCGGAGATAAGAGAATGGGAGGATACGAAGGATGTAGAAAATTGGGTCGATGGAGTAGTCATTATCAGATGGATCGGAAACTTGGGGTTCAGATTTGGGTGGCATTTTCTTGATTTTCCGGTGGTTTGCGGTGGAGGGGGGTGGGGGCTGTGGGTTAATACTTAAAAGATGGTAGAGTAGATTTGCTGCTTTTATTACGTCAATGAATTTATTGTTATTGGAAGAAAGAGATAAAGAAAATTATATTAAATACACCAAATTTTATGCTGGATTTGCAATTAGCAGCCCGTTTGGTTCTAGATTTGCATAGTGTGTGTGTAATTTCGGGAAATTAGCAACTTTTTACTTTACTAATAAAAAAGAATTATCTTAAAATTTAGTCCAACTCAATATACCTAATGTATTCTTTTTTAAAAAAAAAAAAATTCCACCTGATGTCCGGTACCACATTGGACTATATCTGAATCCACTCCGGATAGAGTTCATTTCCGGAGAAAACGCTATTAACCAAGAATTTACAATATGTATTCACGTAGCTATTTTTTTAATTTATACTTATTTAGTCAATACATTTTATAATATTATTAATTTAATCTACCTTGTATAAAGATGTATAAGAGTGTATAAACATTGCAATCTATACTCTATAGTGATGAAGATCTTCTATGATTTACAGTTGCATTTCTGGTTCAAAATCAATTTAAATCTGCATTAAATGACTTCAGTTCTATATACGACCTCTTCTTTTTTTTATAGTAAAAGTCCACCATCTTGGATTATGGGGTATAGGGCGATAGGCTAGGACCCCAACCTAAAGAAGGTAAGTACACGGAGGAGAACCTAAATCATAACATTCATAGCAAGATGAAGAATGGTGTACACCACCCCTTTGATCAAATTTAACAAAAGAATCAGCCTAAAATGAGGGTATTCATAATAATAAAAAAAAGACTAACATCTATATCACACTTGGATACTATACACATGGAAAAGACTACTATGTACATAATACTTTCTAAGGTTTGTATCATTACTCACAAAATGACTATTTTTTGGTTTGAGCTTGAAGTTAGAAATGTCTTGATGATCGAATTTTAGCAAAGATTTGATGATAGCAGATAACAAACCTGCTCATTGTTTGATTTACCCAGATTAGCCAACTGATCAACTAACATATTGCCCTCTCGGTAAGTGTGAACAAAAACTTTCAAGAGAGTTGACTAATATGTTTAATGTATATAGCAAAATTCGTATAAGACAGTTGTACGAATTATGGTGTGACACATGGCACACAATACTGGGTTAGGATCACGTCAGCTTAAGGCACTATCGACTAGATGCGCGTGGTACCGGGAGCGATACGAGCACGGCCGGTACCGGGAATGTAAAAGGTTGAGAGCCGTTTGAATTGTAACGGGCGGCCATTGCCAAATCGATTATACGTCTTCCATGAGGCTTTAATAGCATTTAATGAGATATTGATTATTCAATTATTACAACAATCATTCTCCTGTATTAATGAGGACATATTTTGTGGGTTGTGTACTCGTGTAGCTCGTGTATAAATAGGACACATTATGCCATTGTAAGATCATCATATTCTTATTATTACAAGATACTTTCCCATATTCTCTTGATTTCCATGCTTTCATACAAGTTATCGAAGCTCTGCCCAGAAACTATCACAAGGCTGAGGCTAATAATTGTTTTACTTTATTTTATTATTACTTGTTTTCAGGACAATTTATCTCGAATTCATATATAATGTGTCAGTTGAGATCCACGTGTCCTTGAATACGTATATAAATTCAACTATACCGTTTTACGGATAAACAATTTGGCACCCACCGTGGGGCCTGGATAATTGTGGTGTCACAAGCGACCCATCTACTAATCTAATTTTTTCTTTAAGTCTTATTCTTTGTTCAGATCAGAAAAATAATGACAGGAATAGGAGAAAGCAGTCGCAACATCAGGACTCGAAGACCCGATGTTTACAGACGGAGTCACATCCGGAGATGGACAGACTCGGCATGAGGATGTTCCTACTGACGAAACACCTGAAGAAGCCCTACATAATCTTCAAGCGCAGAACGCTGCAATGAGTGAGGAGTTGGAGCGCCTGAAGCGATTTGAAGAGGAGTTTATGTCCAAAAATGTCGGCAGTAATCCAACAGGGGAACTAGTGCCTCCACCAAATGTAAATAGAGAAATTGGTAATGATCAAGACAGATCAAGAAACATTGGCTCAGAGAACGAAGTCGCCCCTGAAAATGCGTTCCAAAAATAAGTCTTGAAATTCATGAAGGACATGACGAGCAAAGTTAATTCCAATGCAGAAAAGGCGGAGAAAATCCCCTAAGAGTTTCGGCGCCAGTTCAGCCAGACATCGGGGGATCCGCATGTGGTTGACAGTCCAGACACAAAGAAATATATTCAATTAGCGTATAAGCCAGAGGCTGAGCCCGAACTAATTCTCAAAAGGTTCAAAATGCCTTTTGTTGCCAAATATGATGGAACTACTGATCTAGATGAGCATATCATAGCTTATAGTAGGGTTGTCCAACGGGGCGGATCCCGGCGGGACAGGGGAGAGGGTCGGGACTCGGGTCAAGACGGGGGCGGGGCGGGGGCGGGGCGGGGCTCGGGATTTTTTTTTTTGCCACTTAATTTTAAAAAATAATGTATACAAACACTTCAATAATTGAACAAGATAGTGTAATAAAAATATTTCAAGGCTGTTTTTGTACCTCTTATATTATTTAATAGAAAAATAATTTTTTTTGTAATACAATTTTAAAATTGAAACTTTGTGGTGTTGTTCAAAAGTTGCAAATGACATAGTAAAATTGTAATTAAAAAAATACATATTCAACCATACTTTTTCGAATTTCCTCACAATGTCTTGAGGATCTTCTGTTGGAATTGGAATTTGTTTGTCAAATTCTTCAATGTCGTTTCCTGCTCATTCGGACAAGATTTCGTTGTAGTTGTAGTCTTCTTCTTCGTTGGTCTCCGGTTGGCCGCACCTTCTACGCTCCTCACGAATTCAATCTCTAAATAGAACTGCAATCTCCAATGTGTCTTCCGCCAATGAATGTATGTGCTCTCCTATTTGAAATCTTTCCGCAGAAAAAGTACTTTCAGACGTTACTGATGACGCTTGAATGTTCAACATATCTCGGGCCATCTTCGTTAGTGTCAGAAATGTATTTTCATTCTGCCTCCAGTATTTCAGCAAGTCTTCTTGTCCTTCATCATTGGCAATTAATTCATATGGTACAACACCCTGCAAAACATAAACATCAAATTCACTAACTTGTGAAGAAATTGAACTACTACACCTTTTTTTTCTAAGGACTTGAATACTAGCAGCAGAAATCACATGTTTTTTATAAGGTTGCAACGAAGTAGTAGAAGATAGTACAGAAGTTGGTTGATTATTTGCACTTTGTTGTTGGTAATACATATATACTTATTTGCATTCGGTGTGTATGCTAGACGTAACTTCTTCTTTAGTTGGTTTGTGAGTTGGTTCTTCAGTTGAGTTTGTTGGAAGTACTTCTATACAATCATAAATAGTTTCTACAAATGTTTTACAACCGTCTACTTTAATAGTTAGATTTAATACATCATCAATAATATAAATGGTGGGGATAGGAAAAAAGTATTTTTTTAATATTTTAAACATTTTTTCAATAGATGCCTTGTAAGTTGGTTTTTGCATATATTCATTAGGTAACAAAAATATTAGTGTTATATAAAATAACATATTTGAAATAGTAGGATAATAAATACCGGAAAATTCTTTAGTAGCTTGATAAAATTTCTCTAAAAATTCATTAAGTTCTAAAATTTTATCGCAACCATTATCTATAAGCATATCCCTTGAATTTTTATTATGGGCGTTAAATAATAAAGTTATAGGTTGTCTATAATCGTAAGCAACAAGTAGTTGCTCATACACAAAATTCCACCTAGTCGAAACTTCTTATGGATTTTCTATAAGGTAATCCACAATCATGACATGTTTTTTATACTCTTTGCGTCTTTGTATTTTTTACCTTTAAAAATAAAATTTATAGCAAATTGTATTTTATCAAGAATGTTTTCAAAAAGTTTTAGGTCATTCTTTACAACTAAGTTATAAATATGGCACGCACATCTTATACGGAAATGATCAGAAAAAGATGGAGTTAATCTAAGTTTTAAAAGTTTATAGCATAATCATTAGAAGAAGCATTAGCTACTGTAATAGTCATAATTTTATTAATTAGTCCATAGTAATCACAAATTTCATGAATATTTTCTGCAATAAAACTTCCAGTGTGCCTATCATCTATATATCTATATGGTAAAATACGTTTTTGCATAGACCAATTTTGATCTATCCAATGACATGTTACCGTTAAATAATTATTACCGTTAGTACTACGACCTATGTCAGAAGTGATAGCCACTTTTCCATTAAAATGATACAGTGCATAACGTAAATATTGTTGATATTCACTTGCAAATTTAAAAACATCCCTTCTAACAGTTGATCTAGGAAAATCATTAAAAGCAGGATTATATGTTTCTCGAATGTAATGAATAAAACCAGGAGAAGAAGGAAATGAAAAAGGTGAACCCTCCACCGCAATTAATTTTGCCATATTTTCCCTATCTTTGTTTTTATCATATTTAGGACCAAAAATTCCCCCGTCGTCGGGTTAATTTGACCCTGTACTAGGTCGGGGACACTATGTGAACCTTGTCCCGACTCATATGGCATTGGCACACCCGATGTTTTAGCTAGGTATTGATTCCACCTAGCTGTGTGCTCGCCTTGTACATGTCTCAGTAAACCTCCCGTCCCACATTGACCTTTTCCGGTTTTAAATTTATAAACATTTTTACAAATTTTACATCTAGCTAGTTGATTCTTTTCGTCCCTATCAAAAAAATGTCATGCATTTGATTTTAATTTTCATTTTGTGGGGCCTCGATTCATACTAGGGGGAATAGGAAGCATTGCAGTTGCAGTTTCAGACTGGGACTCAGTCTGACTCTGATCCTGAGGTTGAGGTGCACTAGTGGGTGTGTCATCTATATTATCGTCTAAATTAAAGTCTGTTTCATCTACTTCATCAACTAATGGTATATCATTAAAAAAAACAGTTTCATCAATATGACTGAAATCAATCAAATCATCGGGATTAGAAATATGATTACTTGAAGAAGTACCCATACCCTTGTTACCCCTACCCTTACCCCTAATTATACGTTTCATTCCTTCCATTTTAATTATATAAATAAATAATTAAAGTAAATAAAATTAAGTGTGATAATTAAAATTAAGTAACAATAATAATTTAAAGAAGGAATGAAGGTACCAAACGCCGACATAACGTCGACGTGTAATCGGGGTTGAAAATTAAAACTTTGCTCGATGATCTTCAAGCTAGTTGTCAACTCACTCTCAATTTTTTAACTTTGATATAATATTTAATAGTAGGAAGATTTGTAGAGAGATAAATTGAGAGATTAAAGAGATGGTAGAAAGATTTGTGAGAAAAATGAGTAATTTATAGTTGAGAAATAGGGTTAAAGTATAAATATATTAACTTATGGGTTAAAAATAAATATTAAGGGGGTAGGGGGAGTTTATGGGGTGGGGGGGGCCAAAAATGACCGTTATAGTCGTTGCACAACAGTCAAAATCGAAATTTGGTCGGTGTTGGAACATCTATTTTTGCAAAGGGGGACGGGGCGGGTTCGGGATGGGTCGGGTTTGGATCAGGACGGGCAGGACGAACCCAGGCCCCGTCCCGAGTTTGAACCCGACCACGACAAAATTTTATTTTTTTATTTTGGGGGATCGGGACGGGGTGGGCCAGGTAGCGAGACAAACCGGGTCGGGATCTGGCCGACCCGACCCACTGGACAGCCTTAGCCTATACTACGGTCGTGAAAGGAAATGATCTAAGAGCACACGAAATAGAATCTGTTTTGATCAAAATTTTGTTGAAACACTTGTTAAGGCAGTTCTGACATGGTATTCACAACTCCCCGAGCATTCGATCGGTTCATTCACCCAGCTGCTGACATGTTCATTAAGGCTCATGCGAGGGCCCGGAAAGTGAAGACACACAAGGCGAATATCTTCCGCATTGCGCAATGAGAGTCATAACTCCTTAGGGATTTTGGTACATGATTCCAGAAGGAGCGAATGTTGTTACCAACGGTCCCGGACGAATGGACAGTAGAGGCTTTCACTAAAGGTTTGACCTCAGCAAGTTTGGATGCCTCCGAAAGCTCAAGGAAAATCTCTTGGAGTTCCTGACGATAACTTGGAAAGATGTGCACAATCGATATGAGTCCAAGATCCGAATTGGAGATGATGCTTGGAACGAAAGTTGAGAGTATCCTTGCAAAGCCTGAAAAGGGTCGGAAATAACCGAAATTCCTCGAAGAACCATTTTCAACCTTATCCTACTCCAGAAAATCAAGGAGGTGGACATGGTTATCACTCTTTTAAAAAAAAAATAACAAAGGAGGTTTCGGACGAAACAATCACAGATTGGTGAATTCTGACAAAGGGAATTCATTTAGCTCCAATAAAGGTAACGGATACCCGTAACTATCTGAGTACAACTTCAGTATAGATGAAAAATAAATGGTGGTGGTGTTGAGAACACATCCGGCATCCCGACCACCGAAACCACTGTAATTAGATCCTAGCAAAAGAGACCAATCCGTTTGGTGTTATTTCCACGACACACACGAGCATAAAACTGCAGATTGCAGACATCTACAGGAAGAGGTGGCAGCAATGTTAAGCATGATCTACCTCCGGGAATATTTTAGCGAAAGAGATCGCAATAATTATGAGATGGGACCACACATAAAAATAAGTCAAATTCGACCGCGCCACCCCATATTATAAACATGATTTATGGTGGGTCAATGATTTCTGCTACGTCTTTCACCGCATCTGAGAAGACAAAAATTTTAGTAACCCGGGAAAAGAATTTCCGGGAGATACCTAATGAGCACACCATCACGTTCATATAATAAGATGTCGTCGGTGTTATCTTCCCTCACAACGACGCACTGGTGGTCACACTACCTATTGATTTCTTCCAGGTGAAGAGTGTTCTAATTGATCCATGGAGCTCAACCAATATAATTTGGTTGAATGTGGTGGAAGAAATGAACATGGCAGACAAGATAATTCTGGCCACCAGAACTCTCTCAGGCTTCAATATGCAGAGTAAACCACAAAATGGGAAGTAGATCTACCGGTGGACGCGATGAGAGTTATTAAGTTGATAAAATTTTATGTCTCTTATGGGGACATGAGGTATAATGCAATATTTGAAAGGCTGTGGATATATGGTATGATGGCAGTCCCATCAATATTGCATTTGTTGGTGAAATTCCCTACACCAAAGGGGATTTAGCAAATCTGATGTGAACAGCCCGCTGTAATAGAAAAGTACGCCATAGAGGAATCAGAAGGGGAGGCACACCCCAAATAATAATTACAGAATGCGGTGCCGGTGCCATAAGATATTCACCAGGTTCTGCCGATGGAGGCAGAATCAACCCATCCGGAGGAAGAGTTTTCGGATCGGTATCAAGTGCCCAGACACTTTCAGGTATCGGATGAATCAGATACCACCAAGTCTACTATAAAAGAATTGGAGCAGATTGCATTACATCCGAAAATCCCTGAAAGAAAAGTATATCTCGGCACCGAGTTAACCTCGACGCTCAGGGATTCAATTCTTAAATATATTATATCTACCGTTGATTGCTTTGCATGGTCTTATGAATATATGAAAGGCATCCCTCCTGTAACGCCCCGTATTTTCGGATAGCGGTTGAACTCGTAGCGTAGGTAAGTAGACCCGGACCCGGGAAAATTTTCGTTGTACTTGTGTATATTAATAAGAGGAGTAGTATATAAAAGAGCGTGATCCCGAAATAATTATGGAATTTAGTAAGTGTGACGACGGAGTTTAAATAATTGTGTATCCCTGAAGAGAGTATAGACTGGTATTTTATTATGGGAGGTATGATATTGACATATGAGGATTTTAGTAATCGTCGGGATTTAAATAATCGGAGATCGGAAATTTAATTGTGTGTATAATTAATTAATTGTGGGATTAATTAATTAGGGAGGGGACAATTTATAGTGGGAGTAGGTAAGTGAGATGTTATAATCGATTTGGGGGTGGCTAAGCCCCAAATCGATCGACCGAGAACAGCGCCCATAATGGCCTTCCTTCTCCATTTTTTCTCTCCATTTCTTCACTCCATTTCTTCAACCTTCATCTTCTTCAAGAACCCATGAGGGATTAAAGGGTCACATTTCTAGCAACAGGAGCAAGCTCAGTTGATGGGTTTCCGAAATTTTCGACCACAAATTAGGGATTTTCGGGAGCTTCCACATAACCAAAACGAGGGAGAACTCAAGGTGTTCTGGGCTTTGATTCCAGTAGAATCGAAGCCAAGAACGAGCTTAGAAACTCAGAAGCTAAACAAGAAACCTTGAATGCGAAAGGATTCGGGGCGAATCGATTTTGGGGATTCTGTTTAGCTTTTTTTTTCCGGAAAGTCGTTGGGATGACAGGTTCGACGACACTCGTCACTGCGTTTAAGAGAGGTAATCTTCTTTATTCTCTAAGTTTGTACAAGTTCTAGACTTGATTCTTGCTATTAGTTCTAAAGACGATTGTCGAAAATGCGAATTTGGGTTGGGTATCGTTAGGATCGCTTGTAATTGGGAGTTACTTGGGCTTGCATGTGAAATTGTGATACTGTTTTGGAGATTTTAGTAGTATAAGAAGGAGGATTAAGAGAGTTGGATGTTTCACTACTTAGATTTCGAAATAGGAGGAATATAGGTTCTACGCTTTCAAAGTGTTCGTTAGAATATCCCTAAGAATCTGTTTTTAGTATGTTGAGTCGATTATGATTTAAATCATCCGTATGATGTAGATAAGCATTCATGGGGGCTTACAAGGACCCGCGGAACTTAGATAAATTCGACAACAAGGTTGAAGTTCTAAAACGAGGCGTACGCTAATATTGGGTCGATTAATTCGTCTAAGAGGTATGTGAAACCCTTACTTCTTTCTTTTGGCATGCTTTAATGAAAGTACGGCGGACGTACTTAATTCTTACATAGTTTAATTCCTAAAGAGGATTGTTATGAGAAGTGCCTATGATTTTTCAGCAAAGAGTTTATTATGACGTTATTGTAATGATTTTATTGAGAGTCAAATGATGATTTTTACTTGCATGGCACTCATGATATCTACTCGTGCTAAGTGTTACTACTTCACCTCACCGAGTCCCGGGCCGGGTTACGACTTGTGCACAGCCTTGCATTGTTCACCGAGACCCTCACTAGAGGGCCGGGTTACGTAGGATGGATCCATAGATGAGATATGATTTTACCGAGTCCCAGGATGGGCCGGGTTATGATATGATTCCACCGAGTCCCACACTAGTGGGCCGGGTTACGTTACAGATGTATATATATGTATATGGACAGACACTCATATTTTCTTGCCTTGACTCACATTTTTATAAGGCACAGCTGACTTTTATGGTTTATGGCACAGTTGGATTTGAATCCTGATTTTTATACTGATCTCATGTTTCTGTTGGCTACTTATGATCTCTTTTACAGCTTCATGTTTTACATGCTCAGTACATTATTTTGTACTGACCCCCCTTTCCTCGGGGGGCTGCGTTTCATGCCCGCAGGTACATATTTTCAGTTTGGTGAACCTCAGGCCTAGGTTCCTACTCAGCAGGTTGGAAAGCTCATTTGATCCAGAGTTTTGTCATGTTGGTACCGAATCTCTTTAGAGCTTCTGTTTGTATTTAGGGGCACGACGGGGCCCCGTCCCGTCATATGTCGTTCTTCTTCTTATAGAGGTCTCCGTAGACGGTGGTGGGTTGTACGTATGTAAGGGTTATGACTCGTTTGGGTCGGTTATGTTATTGTATTCGTGTCTTTGGGGTGTTCCCATGTTTATACGTTACTATCTGGTGGCAGCCTTGTCGGCTTGCTTGTTATTTTATATTGGCTAATTGTGACTCCTCAGGAGACAGGTGCATTCGGGGGTAAAGGCAGCCTTGTCGGCTTGCCTACCCTGGCACATGTTGTTATTGCGACGTTATGCTGCCGGATTTCAGACTCATTAAGGGTTAGTTAGATTATGTGTGATAGGTTAGTATAATGACGTCATTAGGGCGGTTAGTCGCGGCCCGTCGGGTCGGGTCGTGACACCTCCAGAAGTCATAACTCATAAGTTGGGCCTGTATCTTAGTTACCCTCCAGTGCGGCAGAAGAAACGGTCGATCGCCGAACTCCACAACAGGTTTGTTAAAGAAGGGGTAGCTAGACTACTTAATATAGGGTCCATCCGGGAAGTAAAATACCCGGATTGGTTAGCAAACTTAGTCGTAGTGCCTAAAAAGGAAAACAAATTTAGAATGTGCATTGATTATGAAGATATGAATAAAGCATGTCCTAAGGACTCGTTTCCGCTACCGAACATAGATCAAATGATCAATGCTACGGTCGAGTAAGAGATCATGAGTTTTCTCGACGCGTACAACGGGTATAACCAAATAAGGATGCACCCGGAGGACTAAGAAAAAACATCTTTTCTCACTACTTTCGGTACTTATTGTTATAACGTTATGCCTTTTGGACTAAAAAAATGTTGGGGCCACGTATTAAAGGTTAGTAAATAAAATATTTGAAAAATAAATAGAAAAAACATTGGAAGTATATATAGATGATATTCTTGTTAAGAGTCTTCGTGCAAAAGACCACTTGCAGATAATATTTGAGGTGCTGAGGAAGAACAACATGAAGATGAACCCCGAGAAATGCTTTCGGGGTAGGCTCTGGGAAATTCTTGGGTTTCTTAGTTTTCCTGAGAAGAATTGAGATAAACCCTGACAAAATAAAGGTTATCGAATATATACGGGATACACTTGAAGATGGGAAAGCAGTACAACAATTGACTAGGCGTGTGGCGGCCCTAAGCAGGTTTATTTTTCTGGTCTTCAGAAAAATGTCACAGGTTCTTTTCACTTCTGAAGAAGAACAACAATTTTGTTTGGATGCCAGAATACCAGCAAGCCTTACGGGACCTGAAGGCATACCTATCCGGTCCTCATCTCGTGTCAAATCCTAAGGACGATGAATAACTATTGATCTATTTGACGATCTCAGAGGTAGCGATAAGTGCAGTGCTAGTATGGGAGGAAAAAGGTACATAATTTCCTGTCTATTACGTAAGTAGAGTAATGTCAAGGACCGAAACCCGGTACCCGTTACTCGAAAGACTGCTTTTGAGTTAGTAATATCATTGTGGAAGCTTCGACCATATTTTCAATGCCACCCAATTGTCGTAGTAACTACATTCCCCTTAAAATGTATTGCATAAACCCGAGATTTTTGGGCACTTAGCTAAATGGGTTGTAGAACTAAGTGAATTTGATATTGAATATAGACCCCGGACTACGGTAAAGTCGCAAGTCCTTGCAGACTTTATGATCAATTTCAGTCGGGGAGTAACCCCTAGGTGAAAAATAAGGCTATTCTGATCTAGGAGACTGGCCCCGGGATATGGACACATTATACAGATGGTGCCTTCAACGTCAAAGAGACCGGCCTGGGAGTAGTATTGTGAACTCCGACCGGTGAAACTTTAGGGCAAGCAATACATAACCCTCCATTGACTAACAATAGTATAAGGCTTTGGTTGTAGGTTTAGAATTGGCCTAAAGATTAGGCTCACAAACCATTGAAGTCAAATGTGACTCATTGCTGGTAGTGAACCAAATCCACGGAGTGTTCGAAGCCAAAGAAGAAAGCATGTCGAGATACCTTGAAAAGGCCTTGAAGACTTTTTCTCTTTTCCAAGAATGGACAGTGGTACACATACCCATGGAAGAAAACATAGAGGCAGATGCACACACAAACTTAGACTCCAGCACGGAGGCCGAAGGTTTTGAAACCAAATCTGTTGTTCAGTTGTTGCATTCTACATTGGATCATGTCGGATATGATGAAATCAATTCAACCAGCCTCGCATGAGACTGGAGAAATGAGTTCTTGGACTATTTTGTACATGGAAAGCTCATAGAAGACCCAAAAACATCCAAAATTTTGAGGACTAAAGCTGCTCAGTACTGTGTTGTAGACAGAAAACTTTATCGCATGTGTTTTTATAGTCCCCTAGCTCGATGTGTAAGCCCCAATGAAGCTAATTACGTGATGCGGGAAGTCCATGAAGACATTTGTGGAAATCATTCAGGAGTGGAATTCCTAATGAGGAAGCTCATGAGGGCCGGTTACTATTGACCACAGGTTGAAGAAGACACAAAATGTTTGTACGGAAATGTGATAAGTGTCAGTGTCATGCACAACTGTTACACCGACCGAGAGAAGAACTACACCCGGTGGTATCCCCATGGCCGTTCATGGGGGATGAACATTGTCAGACCTTTGCCGGTGGCACTAGGACAGGTATGTCAAATTATATTTATGACTGACTATTTATCTAAATGGGTTGAAGCTGCGGCTTACACAAAGATACGGGAAAAGGAGGTGAAGGACTTCATATGGAAATACATTATTTGTCGCTTTGGCATCCCGAAGGAGATATCTTGTGACAATGGCCAAAATTTTATCGGAGCCAAGGGCACAGAGTTCCTTGATGACTTGAATATCAAATGGATCACCTCTACTCCCTATCATCCAGTACAAATAGACAAGTGGAGTCGATAAACAAGAATATAATCCAGAATTTGAAGAAGAAACTGGAAGCTGCAAAAGGAAACTGGCCATCTATGCTACCAGAGATATAATGGGCGTACCAAACCACGACAAAAATGAGTACCGAGAAAACTCTTTTTTCCCTGGTTTACGGTGCAAAGGCCTTGATTCCGGTGGAAATAGGAACTCCCAGCTTGAGGTACCTCTGGACTGATGATAAATCAAATATAGAGTCAATATCCGTACACCTGGATTTACTCGAAGAACATCGAGACTTAGCGAATGTCCGGATGGTAGCCCAAAAATAAATAATAGAGTGATATTACAACAGGCGCACAAATCATTGACATTTCAAACTCGGGGACTTGGTGCTCTGGATGGTGACTCAGAGTACTCGGGAGCATAATGCAGGGTAGCTAGGCGCAAACTGGGAAGGACCGTATACGGTCACTGGTATTACTGGTAAAGGAGCTTATCAGCTAACAGACCAATGAGGAAAAAAAATTCCGAGTAATCGGAACGTAAGTCATTTGAAGAAGTACTATGTGTAGTAAGATAGAATATGTGATGCACACTTTTTCCCTTCGTCCGATTTTTGTTCCAATTGGATTTTTCCGGCAAGGTCTTTAATGAGGTAGCATCACAAAATAAGCATGTTACTTGTCTTGCTACCGAATAGTACTATCCAGTAGCTAAGTCTTCATAGCATGAATTCTTAGATACTGGGGGGCCATATACACCCGAAATGGAGTGAAGAAAATTTAAAATTTTAATGTTTCTAAGGAAAGCACTCGATACCGGGGACAAAAACTGAATAGTCGGGATATTGGGGACTTCTCAGATATTTAAAATCTATGTAACCAGATTGACTACACTAGATGATAGTCAAATTATTCTTGCATTTATTCTTGCATTTGTCTTCAGATTTGTAAGTCAAAGGAATTAATAAAAAAATTCTTTTATGATTAATAAATCTTTGCCATCACGAGCATAAAAACTTATGTTATTATCTTTAACATATCGAAACTTATGTGCCATAATGAACATGAGACGTCCTTTTCTACAACACCATTAAAAATAAGGGCACTCTCTCATTAAAATCGTAACAAAAAAATTAAGGCTCCAGATACAAGAAGTACCGGAAGTTCAAGTTGTTCGGAACAAAGTTAAGTCCAGAATAAACTTTGAAGGCCATTAGAAGCCCCGATTTAAAAATGAAAATGAAAATACATATTTAGAACTAAAGTAAAAATAACAAAAAGTTTTTAAACTTCTAAAGTGTAGCCTATTTCGGTAAATTGAACCTCAAAGTTATGTTCTGGTTCATAAAGCAAAGTAATAGAGTTTGTAACTAATGCTCGCTTATGGAAATAAATAAAGAAAGAAAACCTTACGCAGAATTGCAAAGAAAAAGCTCGGATACAAAGGATATTAACCACGCCCAAAAGTGACTCGGTGACAAACAAACTAAAATAAAAATCCGCTCGAAAGGTTACGGCCTACCCGCTCTATGGTCCGTCGGGGATATTTCAAGTATTACCAACAAAAGTAAAAGATCGGGGGGGGGGGGGGTTCATCATCATCATCAGCCTTTTTATCAGTTTCCACATCTGAATCCTCTCTATCTCCTCGCAGAGCTTCCAACGATAGCTCAGTATCGTGGAGTTCAATTTCTGCGCCTAGGATTTCAGAAGGGATGTCAATCCTGTCTTGCTGGCCTCTTCAATGGTGTCCATACAACTCTTTAGGACAACTAGGTCTCTCCAAAACTTCCATTTTTGGCATTTTGCCTAGAGCTCATTGATGGCGTGCTCGAAGGCATGTAGTTGACCTTGGGCTTCTGCCAAGTCGATTACTAACCTTGTTATCCTCTCTTGAAGGGTCACGTAAGTGGTGGTTAAGGCCTGAAGAGAATTCTTTCGATCTCGAAGAGAGTTAATAACATCCTGGAATCGAAGCCGGATGGAGGCTTGAATAGAGTTCGAGTCCCTAAGATCAGCTCAGAGGTCTTCAATTTCTGCCCTGAGATGCTGGATTTCTTACTTCAACTTCTTTTCTTCAGTGGCAGGGCCCGTTGCTTTATCCAAATCCGCAGTGAAGAGAGCAAAGGCATGACCTTGAACAAAAGGATTGCGACAGGTAAATGAGTGTGAGTTTGTAAAGAACAGTAAAAAGAAAGGAGTATTTTACCTGTAGAAATAAATCTGCAAGAGGAGCCTTAAGAGTAGCATGTGGAGATTTCTGGGGAAGAAGCTTATGTCCCGGCCTCAGTACCAGAAGTAGGAATGGAGCTGTTCTTAGAAGGATCCTCAGGGGAACGGGCGTCTCCGTCACCGAAAGACTACTTGGGCCAGTATTTTCACTGGTCACCTTCTCCTCATCGTTAATTTGAATAACACCCGCCTTATCCTTCACCTGCAGCTCTTTCCAGTAATCTGTGAGTCGATGGCGGGTTCTCACCCGAGAACCGATTCCCACTAGGGTCTTAGGAGCCCCATATTGAGTTTTCCATTTCCGGTTGCTAGAAGTAGATTGGAGGATGTACGATAGAGTAGCTGCACGAGATGACACTTTTTGGGCTGAGGACTTTCGTACCGGAAGCACTGTGAATAGAGAGTAGACGCTGAGAAAGAGTTTTGGGAAATCCGGGATGCAATCTGTATAAAAAGAAGAGTCATGACTGAAGCTTACCATGATATTTTCCTTTTCACCATACTGAAGTGATACTCTTCCAAGAGCTAGTGACGTTGGGAGAGGCATCAAGAAGATTTACCATCCACTCAAAAATCCATTCGATCAGTTACGGCTTAACTAAAATGGCTAAAAATCATAACACTTGTATTAGAAAGAGATTTTCCTTTATTTAGAAAACCAAGTAAATAAGTTAGTTTGAAAAAAATATACTCACATGAAGAATTTCACTCTTCTAGGAAAGGATTCGAAGAAGGTTGATGGATTTGGTCGATCTTGACTAGAATAAAATAGGTCAACCAACCCCGATCATGATTATCCTCCGCATTAATAAGGTTGTGGATTCCCCGAGGGGGGGGTACATATGGATAATTCCACCTCGTAAAACCCTAGGGTAATAGAGGATGAGGAGGTGGTCAATAGTGAATGGAGCATCGATGCCATATGCAGTAGACTAGTCTCTAAATCTGTGGAGCAACTTGGCCTAAGCAAATCCTATATTGGCGGCAAATATCCTCAATAATCTTTGGGATGAGGAGTTTGAAACTAATGGTGAATGGATAATTATATGTCATGGAAAACCCTTCAACATGACAATGTACTCGGTCGACTGTTCTGACAATTGTGTCAGGAGAAAAACCACAATCCGTTACGGCGGCAGAAAGAATCTTAGCTGTTATTTTGGATTCAAAGTTCTCGAATTGTTCGTAGTTGTTTTGAACACGGAGATCTCCTTAAAAGTCAAAGCATGAAGGAAGAATTTCGACAGTAGTAGAGTGTAAGTCGATTTTCTGAGTTATGGGTTCCTTCCCATAGCGGTGACTTGGAAGGTTATCATTATCCTCAGAGGAGTGAGAATGAGAAGATTTGGTAGAAGACATTGTCGAAGGCGTTTTTTTTATGAAAGAAAGAAGGCAAAAGAAATCTTGCAAAATTTGTGTTGCCTTTGTGAAAGATTCGGCCTCATATTTATGGTGAAAAATATATAACGTTTTGGAGGTGAAAAGACGTGCACCATCATTGATGCATTTCACGTCGATTAGAGCGATGTTCAGTTGCCGTCGTTTCAGAAGCACTGAATAGATGTCACATTTGACAAGTTTTGCAATCATTACGGTTCAAATTTCCTACTGAAATACTGAGGTTATTCGGTCGGGAGTTCAAATCCACTTTCCGATTGCACAAGAGTCACAACCAGAAAGTGCGGGGACTATATGTATAGGGCAAATTTGTTTAAGACAGCTGTACGAATTATGGTGTGACACGTGGCACACAATGCTGAGTCAAGACCACGTCTACCTAAGACATTATCGACTAGATGCGCGTGGTACCGGGAGCGATACGAGCACGATCGGTACCGGTAATGCAGAAGGTTGAGAGCCGTTTGAATTGTAACGGGCGGCCGTATCAAACCGGTTATACATCTTCCATGAGACTTTAATAGTATTTAATGAGATATTGATTATAAATTATTACAACATTCATTCTCCTGTATTAATGATGGCATATTTCGTGGGTTGTGTATCCGTGTAGCTCATGTATAAATATGACATATTATTCCATTGTAAGATCATCATATTCTTATTATTACAAGATACTTGCTCATATTTTTTTTGATTTCCGTACTTTCATACAAGTTATCGAGCTCTACCCAGAAGTTGTTACAAGACTCAGACTAATCATTGTTTTACTTTATTTTATTATCACTTGTTTTCAGTACAATTTATCTCGAGTTCCTATCTAACGTGTGACTTGAGATTCACATGTCCTTAACCACGTATAGAAATTCAATTATATCCCGTTTTACGGATAAACATTTAATGATATGGTAAATTTGTCAAAGGAATCTTCATTTTGTGATTAAACATGTCGATAATAAGGTGAGAGTCAGCTTCCGCAATCACTTTAGTGAGGCCCACGTTAATACAAATCTTAACACCCTGAAAACCAACTTTAGCCTCAGCTAAGTTATTGCCACACATGATTCATAATTCTCAGTAGAAGTTAAGATAAAACAGTCATTATTGTCATTAGAGACTCCACCACCTCAAGCACTGTCTGGATTCACTTTGCTACAACCATCTGTAGTGTTGAGTTTTATCCATCATGTGTCTGGTTTCTTCCCTTGCTACTCCACTAATCACTTGTTTAGCCTTCTCAACTGTGTTGTAAATATCATACCACTATAAAGGAATAGTAAAGCCAGGTAAAAGGCAGTTGGTGAGAGTGGAAATTATTGTGTGAATGAATCAATATCTATACATAAGCTAAGAGGCAGAATCAATTGTCGTTTGGTATGCGGGATAAGGTGGGATATTCCGAGATTAAATTCGAGATAAAATTTATATCTTATTTAGGTGAAGGTATAAATTTATTCAACCAAACAAGGTATGAAATTTATCCAAACTTAATCTTGAATAACCCATCTTATCCCATCAAATTTGATATTATTTTATTTCATCTCCCAAATGAGATAAATTAATTCTGTCAATTATAATTTCAGGACTAATAACTTAATCCGAGTACCAAATGGTCCCTCATAGTATTGGTAACCTGTTTAATGATATGTCTAGTAAGACATCAAATTATCAAATGGAGTATAGCACTATATCTATTCTTCCAAAACTTCCAACAAATGATAAGAGGAAAGACCGTGCAGTGTGGATTTTGTTCTTTGTCTTGGCTAACCACTAATATATAAGGATTACTCTAGTGTCACTAAAGTTGAAAACGATGTCACAATTATGATTGAAGTATTAACCAAACTTGGTTAGCAATGTAATTTTCTTCATATAATTACGAGGAATAAACGATAATTAATTTTACAATTAAATTTAAAATGCGTTTATTTTATATTTGATTAAAATAAAATTACGATACAGCTAACTTCGAAATTATAATATTATTTTTATCTCTATAAAAGAATGAAATAACTTATTTCCAATCAAACATTGCCCGAGAAGATAATTGAACCGGCACCAGACCGGATCGAAATTAAACCCAACCGGGTTAACCAGCCAACCCCCACCTAAAGCCGTACTAACTACTGAAGCTGTAAAGTTACACCTACCCACCCCCATACCCTACCCCCACGCAACTACCCCCAGTAGCCCCATCTCACCCCCATACTCTAAACCCACCCACCCACTCCCACCCACCCACCCCCATCTCTCATCTTACACTGTCTCCATGTGTTCTTGTTCATGCTTCAAGGGCTTAATCAAGAACAGGTCAGTTTCATATGGTAATTGAGGTGTTATGTTTTTTCTGTTTGTTAAAACCTTAGATTTGATGACCCATTTGATTGCTTCTCAAAATTAAGGTTCTAATTCATTACAAGTTTATTTCTTTTTCGATTTTGTGAGTACCCTTTACAGTTTTTCTCATAAAAATATCACTTTCATGGAGTTTGAAAGCTATATTCTTGGAACTATTTATGAATGTGGAGACATATAGTCTCAGAGTTTGGATCTTTGGGGAAGTGGAAAGAAAAATCCTCCATGATATTCATGTAAATTCAACCATTAAGATGTCTGTGGTATGCACAACAACATAGCCAGTGTAATCCCACGAGTGGGAGTGCAGGGGGGAGGTATGTACGCAGACCTTACTTTTCCTTTGTGGGGTAGAGATGTTGTTTCCATAGTCCCTCGGCTAAGTTGTCTATGGTATGTGTTGGTATTTAATAAAGTTGTAAAAGAAAATAGAATATTACTAGTAGTTTTTTCTTTTAATGATGCAAAAGGGAAAAATTACTAGTACTCTATTAATTTTGTATTTGGACTGTAAAACAAGCAGAGAATGAACAATTTAGTTCTTATAATCAATCAGTGAACTTGGTTGAGTTCAAAGCATAGTTGCACACAAATGGATTTATTAGGTACACAAATTTTCGCTCGGTGATGTTGTGTCTATAGAAGTGAAGAAAGTATAGAGTGGATGAAGAATAAGTTTCTTTGATCTGAAGGTTTTAGGGAAATGAAATCACACACACGCATAACATATAATTTGATAAGCAAGAATAATTCTTTCTTCCATTTATAGTTTTGGATTTTTCGCGAGTTACCTTTACAGTTTTTTCTTCTCTTGATTTCCTTGATTCTTTTTTCTTTTTTTTTGGAATTGCAGCTTCTAATCTTGGAACTGTTCAATCTCTTCGCAGCTGAATCTGATTATGTCTGGAAGAATCCTCCCTAATTTGCCTGTAAATTAAACATTAAACTCTGCTTTCTGTTCTTTATTTTCTAGTTAATGGCATAAAATAGAAGAAAAGTGAAGTTTACGTTAAAAAAAGCTTCTTGTTTTGTCTTTCAACAAGCAAAAGATGCAGAAAAGGAGCATAAAAAAGTTCTTATAAAATATTAGTCTCTGATGTTAATGGAGTTCATTTTAAAATTTCACAAATGATTAATTGCACACTCTTTCACTTGGTCATGTTGTGTATGTAGTAGTGGAAGAAAGGAAATTAGATGGACAATAAGTTTATGTTCTTCTCTTCGTATGGATTCATATATTAGTTGAATGAGCAAAGATACGGTTTTTTCCTTTTTTCTTTTTGTTTTCCATAAGCTGGTGGATCTGAGTGAATTCCTGTGGAATGAACAGCTTGTTTCATGCATGTTCTACTGCAATATTAACAAAGACTAGTCGGCTTGTTGTGAAGAGTTCGATTTGTGGATTTCCATCTCTTTCATGGAAGACAAGCTTTGGTCATGCTAGAATTAGAAAAGTTGATTCCAACTCTTATTTAAATAGAGTTTGTGTTCGCTGCTATTCGTCCAAAAAGCATAGTGGAGATAGTTCTCAATCACAGAATTCTGATTCCACTCCAGCAATGAAGGAAGAGAGAGATGGTTTCTTCGTTGTTAGGAAAGGAGATCTGGTTGGAGTCTACAAAAACTTGAGTGATTGCCAGACCCAAGTCGGATCATCGGTAACTACTGTTATTTCACTCATTTATTGATCTGTTGTTGAATCGTTCTGTTGTTTCTATATGACTTCTAATCCAGAGGGAAGATATAAAGACACAATGCTATTCATCAGAAATTATTAACACATTATGTACAAAAGAAAGAACATGTAGTACGGATGGATAGGACTTCTGCTGTAATTGCATGATGCTTGTCAGTCAAACTGCCTTTTGAAGAAAAAAAGTCCTCAATATATGTATGTTTACCTTATCCAAAAAAAAAAGAAAAAAGAGATGACCTCCCAGTGGGTTCTTGGACTTCTTACACATTAAAAGGGGTTCGGTGAAACTTTAGTAGATAGTTCATTCTTGGTGCTGCAGGTTTATTTTAGTGAAATCTAATTATGACAAATATAAATAAATATTAGTATAAAATAAGAAGAAGATGTTATCACAATGAAGTTTCCAGACCTGCAATTGATATAATGAGTTGTTTTTTCTTCCTCTTCTGTTTCTGGCAGATATGTGATCCTCCTGTTAGTGTGTACAAAGGCTATGCCATGCCTAAGGACACAGAAGAATATCTTCTTTCTTGTGGGCTTAAAAATGCTCTCTATTCTATCAGAGCTGCAGATCTTACCGAAAATCTCTTTGGGACTCTAGTACCATGCCCTTTTCAGGTATAGTTCTTGTGCAGTGCTGTTGGGTTAATCTATTCCTTTTTTAAAGGTGAAATATTTTATTTTAAAACTTGTTGACGATGAGGTTCAATTCAGATTTCATGTAGAAAGACGCTTTGAGGCTTGATCATTAGAATGTATATTTGCAACTTAATATCAGTTTATGCTTTATATCACCCTCAAAGGAATCCCAAGATAATGTTAAAAGTAACGAACTAAAGAAAAACTGGAATTGCATGAGGTGCCTGGCTGAATTTGTGTCTTCTGCCTTGAGTGACTGACCTTTACCTGTTAAATATCAGATTTTTCATAACCCAACCATGGTGACTAGATTGAAAGAATTCTTTGCAACTTTAAAACTTGGCTTGTGCCTTAATGTTATAGAAGGAATGAAAGACTTTCTAACACACCTATTCCTCAAACAAATGAAAAGTATTTATTTATGGTACAAGGAAAGAACTTCTTTGAAATCGTCATGCATGGTATACATACTTCTTTCTTTTCTTCTATGTTGTATATCAATGATTATCTCTGAATGCTGATACAGTATCAGTAGTTTTGTACTCAGCCCATTTGCTTTTCTACAGCATATTTTCATGTCCACATTATAGTTAACTAAAGATCGACCAAAACAATCATTGCCTCTCTATTGTCTCTGTCTCTGATTCTTCTCTCTGTTTGTCTCTCTTAAAGTTTTTTGATTTTGCTCTCTCCCTGCACTCTTTGCTTTAGATGAAAGTGCTGGTCAGTTGTATACTCTGATAGTTATCATAAAGTTGCAGTGCCCAGAAAATAATACATGTTTCTTCTTCACTCAAACTTACCTTTGTTTTACTTCTTATATAGCATCTACTATTTTCTTGTTCGATCCAGTTTGGGGGAGGTATTGTGCAGCTTTTATTTGTTTATTTGAGTAGCTTCTTGTTTTTCATTGGGTTGGACTTAGTGTTTTCGGTTGTTTTAGTTATTGTGCAGCTTTCTATTCTGCTTTTGTCCCTGTTTTAGTTCCCGTTCATCCCTTATTTCTCGTTCCTGTGACAAAGTGTTTGTAATTCTTGTTTATTACAGTTCTTGTTTAGCCTTGTGTTAGTTTTGGTTCTGCCAGTGCTTTTTATTCCCTTTGTTGGTGTCTTTTTGCGGTAGTGGCTCTAGTGAACAATGGTAGACTAGGGTCGGGGTCGAGGGTTAGGGGTGTTAAGGGGGCTTCTAGGCTGAGAGTAGGGTCTTGGAATATAGGAACTTTAACGGAAAAGTCCATAGAGCTAGTTAAGATTCTTAAGAAGAGGATGATTAATATAGCCTGTGTCCAGGAGACCAAATGGGTAGGACCTAAGGCTAAGGATGTGGACGGGTATAAGTTATGGTTCTCGGGTAGGTCGAGGTATAGGAATGGGGTAGGCATTTTGGTAGACAGCGAGATAAGGGATCAGGTGGTAGAGGTTAGGAGGGTCAATGACAGGATGATATCGATTAAGTTGGTAGTTGGAGGGTCCACTATGAACATTATTAGTGCTTACGCGCTGCACGCGGGGTTGGACGAGGAGGAGAAGAGGCGCTTTTGGGAGGATTTGGACGAGGTGGTGTGAGATATACCACCCACTGAGAAATTATTTGTAGGAGGGGATTTCGATGGACATATCGGGTCACTTCCGGGGGGTTATGACGACATGCATGGAGGCTTTGGCCTCGGGGATAGGAACGGGGAAGGCGTCTCACTCTTGGAGTTCGCTAAAGCTTTTGGGATGGTGATAGCCAATTCGAGGTTCATGAAGAAGGAGGAGCACTTGGTGACTTTCCGTAGCTTGGTGGCTAAGACTCAAATGGACTTTTTGCTCCTTAGGAAGGTTGACAACAGTCTTTCTAAAGACTGCAAGGTTATTCCGAGTGAGTATCTTACAACCCAGCATAAGCTTTTGGTGATGGATTTAAAGATCAAGATAGAGAAGAGGAGGGTTGTGGATGACAGGCTAAGAATCAAATGAGGGAGTTTGACCATTGCCAGTACAAAGGAGATGGGGAAAGGTTGATGGCCGGGGGGGCTTGGGGGAGTAGTGGGGATGCGACCGGTATGTGGGACAGGACGGCCAGTTGCATTCGGGAGGTAGCTATAGAAGTGCTAAGGGTCTCGCGGGGTAGCCGTGGTGGGCATCGAAGGAACTGGCGGTGGAATGATAAAGTTCAAGAGAAGGTGGAAGCAAAGAAAGCGGCGTATGCGAAATTGGTAGAAAGCAAGGATGAAGTGGAGAAGTAGACGAATAGGTAATTATATAAGGTGGCGAGGAAGGAGGTAAAGCTAGCGGTTACATCGGCGAAAATGGTAGCTTTTGAACGCCTGTATGTGGAATTAGAGAAAAAATGCGGGGATAAGAAATTGTACAGACTAGCCAAGGCAAGTGAGAGGAGGACCCGTGATTTGGATCACGTGAGGTGCATCAAGGACGAGGACGACAAAGTACTGTTGGAGGACGCGTGTATTAGACGGAGGTGGTAGTCTTCCATAAACTCTTGAACGAAGAAGGAGATAAAGACATTGTGTTAGGAGATCTGGAGCAATTCGGAAGGTACCGGGAGTTTGGATATTGTAGGATTATTAAGGTTGAGGAGGTTAAGAGTATTGTTCGTAGGATGCGCAGGGGACGAGCGACCGGGCCTGATGAGATCTCAGTTGAATTTTGAAAGAGCGCAGGCAGGGCAGATTTGGAGTGACTGACGGAGTTGTTTAATGTCATTTTAAGAGTGCAAGAATGCCTGAAGAATGGAGGTGGAGTACAATGATTCTTTTATACAAGAACAAAGGTGACATCCAGAGTTGCAAAAACTATAAGGATATCAAACTGCTAAGCCACTCTATGAAAGTTTGGAAAGGGTCGTGGAGATGAGGGTGAGAAAAGGCGTGTCTATTTTCGAGAACCAGTTTGGATTCATGCCAGAGCGTTCGGCTACAGAAGTCATTCATCTTATTATGAGGTTGGTGGAGCAGTATAGGGAGAGGAAGAGAGACATGCATATTGTTTTTATCGACCTCGAGAAGACATATGACAAAGTTCCTAGGGAGGTCCTATGGAGATGTTTGGAGGTTAGATGTGTACCTGTGGCGTACACTAGGGCGATCAAAGATATGTATGATGGAGCCAAGACCAGGGTACGGACAATAGGAGAAGACTCGGAGCACTTTCCAGTGATGATGGGGCTGCACCAGGGATCAACTCTTAGTCCATTCTTATTTGCGTTGGTGATGGATGGACTGAGGCGACAAATTCAAGGGGAGGTGCCATGGTGTATATTATTCGCAGATGACATAGTCCTGATTGATAAGACTCGCAGCGGAGTGAACGCTAATCTGGAGGTTTGGAGACAGACTCTGGAGTCTAAAGTGTTCAAGCTGAGTAGGACCAAGACAGAATACATGGAGTGCAAATTCAGTGACGGGAGCGACCATGAGACAAGCGTGGAGGTGAAGTTTGGTACACAGGTCACTTCAAAGAAAGGAAACTTCAAGTATCTCGGGTCTATTATCCAAGAGAATGGAGAGATTGATAACAATGTCACACATCGTATTGGTGCAGGTGGATGAAATGGAGGCTCGCATCTGGAGTCTTGTGCGATAAAAAGGTGCCATCAAAACTGAAAGACAAGTTCTATAGGGTGGTGGTTAGACCGACTATGTTGTATGGGGCGGAGTGTTGGCCAGTCAAGACTTCGCACATTCAAAAGATGAAAGTTGCGGAGATGAAGATGATGAGATGGATGTGTGGGCATACAATGAGGGATAGGATTAAAAATGATGATATCCGGGACAGAGTGGGAGTGGCCTCGGTGGAGGATAAGATGCGGGAAACGAGGTTGAGATGGTTCTGGCATGTGCAGAGGAGAGACACAAATGCTCTAGTGCGGAGGTGTGAGAGGTTGGCTATGGACGGGTTCAAGAGGGTTAGAGGTAGGCCGAAGAAGTATTGTGGAGAGGTGATTAGACGGGATATGGCGCAGGTGCAACTTACTGAGGACATGACCTTAGATAGGAGGTTGTGGAGGACACGAATTAGGGTAGAAGGGTAGTAGGTAGTTGAGTGTAGTCCTACTTACTCTGATAAACTGGTAGTTGTTGTGTTATTATTGTAGCACTGCTTAGCCTATCATACTTGTAGGCACAATATTGTTTTCTAGTCCCCTGTCGTTTGATTTCTGTTGTTGTATGTTCTATCGTGTACTTTGTTTATCTTATTTACCTGCGTTAGTTACTGCTTCTTTTTTCAGAATGTTTTATCATGACTTAATCGCTTTTGTTACCATAGGTCATACTGCTTTAAATTTCTTGTCCGGGTCTGACCGTTTCTCTTGCTTTGCTTATGCTTTGTCTTGAGCCTAGGGTCTTTCGGAAACGGCCTCTCTACCTACCAAGGTAGAGGTAAGGTCTGCGTACACTCTACCTTCCCAGACCCTACGTTGTGGGATTTTACTGGGTATGTTGTTGTTGTTGTTTCTTCTTCACTCATTTTGTTTTATAATTGGTCATACAGCTTTATTAGCATTTAAATCTTTTGCAGCAACCTTGTTCTTCAAAAAGTGGAACATCTGATCATTTGCCAAAGAAGAGGTCACAGGAAGCAATGTGGTCAGAATATGCGGTAAGATGGTTGTATATCGTTTTGCTATGGAAAAGTCTACAGGGTTTGCAGCAATTTCTTCAAGTTATTTTCACTTTACTCTACAATCCAAGCTTTATTCTTTTCTCAATCATTTTCTAAACATTGTTTGGTTCCTAAGGAACTCAATGTACTTGTTTTATATTCTTGCATGCACTTCAAGTTTATAGATTCCTTTCTAGAATTATCCTTGAGATGCCATACCAATGGTTTCATTCAGCAACATCTTAGCTGAAGTAGATTCGGATATTAAGCTCTCGCCATGAGTCGGCTTTCTAGCATATATACCAGATGGACCACTTTGAGAGGATTCCTCCCACTGAATCATGACATTTCAGAAAGTGACACACAAAGGAGAAGGGCGTGCGACAAAACAATATAGTTATTTCTTTTTATAAGTAATACTCCCTCTGTTCCAATTTATTTTTTCTTACTTTCTTTTCTAGTATGTTTTGAAAAGAATGCTTTTTCCTAATTTGGCAACTCTTTACCCCTAACACCCTACATGGCATATTTAAGACCACAAGATTCAAAGGACATTTTTGTACATTACACACATCTTAGTTTAAGACCACAAGATTCAAGTCTTCTTTATTTTCTTAAACTCCGTGCTGAGTCAAACTAAGACAAACAAATTGAAACGGAGGGAGTATATTTTTAATGTGAAACAGCACTGTAAAGTCTTTTATAGCACAGTGTCACTTATTCAATTGGAAGGCTTTTTTCTCACAAGTTGATCTGTTTTTCAAGTTAATTTTATTTTCTTCATCCATCATGGGAGAATTCTAGGGATCTTTCTTTTATTTCTGAGAACCTATTCCCGCAGCGTAACCTAGTGATGCAGGTATGGATCTGAAAATACTAATTGGGGTAAATGGTACATTCCCGAGATATGTAAAAGAAAATTTCTCATGATAAAAGGCTTCAGAAACAAAGAAAGAAAAGAAGCAGTTACTTGTACGGGCATCTTACAGAAAGTACTCCATAAAAGGGTGATAAAGACAACATTTTAGTCTTCTTCCTCCTAAGAAGTTTATTAGTCACATAAAATTAATCAACTTCATTTGTGTGTCTCTCTTTTTGTCACCATTGCCCTGACCTACGCACTAAATCGAGGATCGGATCAACCTGATCTGTTTTGATGGCCTGAGATAATACTTTACCATGTTTGTGCATTGATAGATCATAATGGTTGATGTCTGTTGCTCTTCCTTATTTCTTATAAACTGGAACTTTCCTCCATAAAAAATATTATGATGAAAAACTTTCATATAGTGAGTTCAAGGTTATTTAGGAAGAAATTAAGAGTAATAATCCCTTGATTGAATTTTGGATGGAGTGTAGCTATATGACTAGAGGGGGATCTTTTTACTTTCTTTTTTTTATTGGAGCTGAGGTCAGTGAAATTGGCTAATTATTGTTATGTGCTTGCTTAGAGCCTTGGTAGGCGGTTTGACAATGTTTGGTTGAAGATGAAAAAAGAGTATTTTGAAGTTGAGTTGAAAAAGAGTATTTGGAAATTGTTAGTAATTTTATTTGTCAACCAAAGGTAAGACTTAAAATTTTTCAGAAGTCTGCATTAAGTATTTTAATAGAAAATGTTGCTGCCTATTGGAAATAGAACATCTTGACAGTATTTATCCTATAATTGAATGAGTTGCAGCATCTTACTGTACAAGGAGCACCTAGAGTTGCAATCAGTGGGTTGTATTCTTTGCAGTATTGTGTTCTATTACCTGCCTTTTTGCAATGATGGTTATGTATATTGGCTTAAAATAGTTGTAATGCTGATCAGTTACATTTTTTGCCTGGATAAAATGTGTTCGGCTCCACACTGTTATGGAAATTATTTTGTTTATTGGCATCTCCCTTTGCAGGAGGCTGTTGGATCAGCTGTTATTCCAAATGATTCCATAAGAAAGCATGTCAAGTTAGAACAACATAAGGGTGACCAAGTTCTAGCTCTACCATCTAGTGTGAGTGGTTGTTAAGATGATGGCTAATCTTTAAGCATAAATAATATCTATAAATGTAGTTTACAAAGCAAAATGACTTTCTACTTAATGGTAGGTTGCCAGGAGCAAAATCCTAATTTTTACAAATTAATGGTGAAAACTGAACTCTTTGTGGACAACTATCAGGCTGGAATCTTATTATTATTCTTGATGGTTTGTGTTGTTCTGGTACAAAGAATCTGATAGTTGTTATTATCCTTAGCAACGGTCTTGTACTCTTGAATTCGATGGTGCTTCAAAAGGGAATCCTGGACAAGCTGGCGCGGGAGCTGTTATACGCGCTGATGATGGAAGTTTTGTAAGGATCACTAACTTTGGAATTGTACTTTTGCTTTTGATTCTTCCTACTTGTACTTACAGCCTTCCTTCTAATAGACCCTCAGGCTGCGTGAAGGTTTAGGAGTGGCAACAAGCAATCATGCTGAATACCGGGCCTTTATTTTGGGTTTGAAACATGCACTTAGAGAAGGGTTTACAAGTATTCGTGTTCAGGGTGATTCCAAGCTTGTTTGTATGCAGGTTTGTTTTCTATATCATGTACTCGGTTGCGTATTTCTCCCTTTCCTTGCGTGAGATTGTTCCTTTGTGATACACTACATTATGGGCGTCAAATTGAGCGGGTTGGGCCGAATTTGGACGGGTCAAAATTATTAACTCGCCCAAAAATTTCTTGGGCTGAATGGGCTAAAAAAGGGGGTCATAACCAACCCGCTCAATTATTACTAAGTTTTAATTTCTTTGGTTGCTCTTTTATATTTTTAAGTACCTAATAAAACTATTTTTCTCTCTTTATTATGGCTATATATAACATATAAAACAAAAAAAGAAAATCTTTTTGAAATATTTTGATATGGTTTCTATGAGAGCCCAATTTTTAGATGGACTGAAATGGTAAAAGGGGCTGGCTAATAAATGTGCGGGTCATGAACGGGTTTGGCGGGTCATGATTTCATGGGCTAATTTTACCACTCCTACCCTGCAGAATCAGAACTTGTCACATTCTGTTGCACTCTCGGTAACTTTAGCACCCAAGGGTGTGGCCTAGTGGTAAATGAAGTGGGTTTGAGAATCATGAGGTCTCGGGTTCAATTCCCCACAGAGACAAATATTAAGTGATTTCTTCCCATGTGTCCGGGCTGCCCTTTTTCTTCTTCCCATGTCCGGGCTGCCCTTTTTCTTCTTCCCAGGTGTCCAAGCCTTGGTGGATAGAATTACCCGGTATCTTTGCTGGTGGAGGTAGCAGGTGACCTGTCCGTTTTTGATAACCCAGACACCACAGTTATCAGAAAAAAAGCTTAGCTACATTCTTTTATCTTTTAGCTGGATCGGTGCAGTATTTTTGCTTATCTAGAAGTTCCAGGAAGTTGGTAGTGAGCTATCTAACAGTTTTTTGACTGTTTGTTCATTAATCTTTTTTGAGAATGACTGTTTGTTCGTTACTTCTTGAAGTTATTAATTTCATGCCATAGTACCACTTCCTCAAGTCTCTTCTGCCGTATGTTTTTCGTCTATATGAGATAAGGTTCTTGACCTCTTCTAGTCATAATCTCCTTGTGAACAAACTGAACCACTGGGTTTGAGAAGAAAGAAGAAAAGTTTGATAACTTTGATTATGGTTAAATCAGTAGTTATCGCCCAATTCATGGGCAGGTTAGCTACCACTGCCAATTCAAGCTCAGTTAAGTGCAGAACAACATATGATTTTGAAGAAATTGGGAATTTTAACAAATATTCGAGATTAGTAATGGTTTTACGCTTTAGTGACAATAATAATGGAGGATGAGCTGAAATAGCGGCATAGCTTTTGCTTGTTAGTTGTCCTCTGTTCTTAGTTTATTTTATGGTTTCTTGTTTTCTTCGCTTTCAATCCCTTTGATATTATACTTGAATCAGAGTGTAATTTTGCCGAACAGGTCCAAGGTCTGTGGAAGGTTAAAAATCAAAACATTGCCACAGTGTTTGAGCAGGCAAAACAACTGAAGGAGAGGTTCCTTTCTTTCCGCATCATTCATGTCCTTCGGGTAATTCTATAACACATCCTTTCTCTTCTTTCGTTTGCACAACTTAACTCATTAAGGCGTAGGGTCTCACTTTATCTGCCACAAACCTTTTCAAATATTCTTCATAATTGTCTGGGATATTACCTTTAATTTTTTTCCATATGGAATTATTACCTATATCTTCTCCTTGATGATTTTGTCTAAATTTGACATGTCTCTTACTCTTTTTTTAATAGGAATCAAACTCTGATGCAGATCGACAAGCAAACTTGGCTGTTGAACTTTCTGGTGAGAGTTACTTTCTTGCACACTTGGAATCGGTCATTTTGAGGGTTCATCGATGTTATCTAACTACATTTGTTCATGCAGAGGGTCAAATTCAGGAGGAGGTAGAGAAATGACAAAGGCGCAAAGAGATGGTTTTTCGAGTACATGTCAGAAATGTAGTAATGGTACAGACAAGGATTTCTACGTGCTAAAAAAATACGTCCAGTGCTTGGCAGAATCCTGATTCTTTGAAGGTCAATGCATATTATGCCACCAACTTAAAATAGGTTTGTGTTATGAAGCCAGTGGATTACACTTATAGTGATTTCATCACGGATTTAGCGTCCGCTTTGGATTAATCTTATTGCAATTAGGAATTATGTAAACGTAATTGGAATTCTCAGCAATGGGTCGCTCTACGTTCCCCAGACAATCAAGAAAGATCATGGAAATTATTGATGCAAATCATGTGTGTCATTTGTAAGATTATGTATGTATTTAACAATATAATGTCGTAACCAGGCCATCAAATAAGTGGTGGACTTGTTCATCTGTGAAACATCTTTTTGTCAAAGCCAAATCAATTTCAAATACTGTATATATAATAAAATTGTTGTTGGTTCTTCCAATTTGTATGATTATATGTTGAAGCAGCGTCAAAGTTGTTCAACTTTCTAAATATGCTGAAGTGGAGTCATGGAAAAAAGTATTGAAAAGTACAGAGAAAAAGAATTCTTTTTAAATAAAGAATGTAGAAATAAGTAAATAACTTAGCATGAAAATAAAAGATGACGAATTTGAGGTTACGAGTCGGGGGTAGGGATTGTAATGGCAAATTCAGAAGTTAGACAGATATTTTCATTAAAAATATAGATTCTAAAATATATAGTAGTAATTAGCTTTTTCATACTTATTTTTCTCATAGAGAATTCAAGTTGAAATAAGTGGTTCTGGCGAATGTGCAAAATCACACTAGATTCAAGGAAGACACCTCAATACTTGATCAAAGTTATACGAACGAGGATATAGAGTTTTAGTGATCGTAAATTTCTCTTGCACCAAAATATTTAAAACACGATCAATACAAGTAATCTTTTATAATATTAAATTGAAGTGGCAAAAAAAAAAAATCTTGTGAATATTTTATATACTTTAAAGCAAAACATTATGAGGTTTTTGAATTCGAAGCGTAACTTCTGATGATTGGTAGGCAGGGAGAGTAGGTCGGTATGGGAGGGGGAGTATAAAAAATTCCATTTTAAATAAAATTGTTGTAAAAGTAAAAATTAAAATATACAAAATAGAAAATTTGGGGGTGGGGTGAGGTAGTGGCGGGAGGCTGGGTGGTAGGTGAGGGTGTGTTTTATTAAATTTGAAAAAGATTTGTTAAATTTTTAAGAAAAATATTTTTTTTTATTTTGAAGAAAATGTTTTTGGTAGAAAATATTTTTTAATATATTTAAGAAAACAGCATGCACTTGAACAATAATCGCACGTGACATCGCATGTCGCAGTGTACAAAAAAATAGGAGGGTGTACAATAAAGATATCTGATATCCCATCTAATTAATGGCTGATTCCTTTATTTAATTAGTATTCTCAAATGCTCATTTCCAATACAAAATTGCACTATCAAGTTATCAACCGAGAAAAAAATTCAACCTTCCTTTGGGGCATAAAAATAATATTGAATATTGTATATTAATATTAGTTATACAGAAATATATTTTATCTATTGTTTAATTTGACATATTAGAAATAATATGTATTGTATAAAAACTAAAAGAATTGATTTTACAAAATTAACTGTCATACTATATATACTATGCAAGAAACTTCAAGGGCAATTGTATTTTTAAACATGCTTATTTATGTATTAAAAATATTTGCGTTGCTAATACTATAATTTGTTATGCATTAGTTATGCATATGATAATACCAAATAGGATGTATAGCTAATGCATTAGTTATTCATATGTTGAAAAAAATATCAAACAAGATATTAGCAATACACACAATTAATACATATATTATTTTATTTAATACATCTATCAAATGACCTCTTAAAAGGGTGGTAGATGGAGGTACGTGGGATGTGGGTGGTAAATGGGGGCTAGGTGGGAGATGGGGAGGGGATTAAGGGGGTGGGGTAAAGGTAGGTGGAGTGGGGCTGGAGTAGGCAAGGTAGGGAGGCAGAGGGCGGGGGTGGGGATCGGGGGCGGGGTGGGGGTGGTTGGGGGTGCGTTGGTTTACTTTTATTATTTTGGAAGATGTTTTTTCTCCTATTTTGAGAAAAATATTTTCGACGTGAAAATATTTCTAAGATATTTAGTGCAACCGAACAAAGGAAAATAGGAAACATATTTTCCAAAAAATATTATCCATCATACGAAACGCACCTTCTGATTTTGTGTATTACAAAAGTGAGTTTCTATATGAATATTCATAATTTACCCATATTTGTTTATATTTTTATGACTTAAAAATAGATTGAAACTCATAAATACCCAATTGAAATATAAGTAATCAAATTCAATAAAATAAGAGTTAAATGAGTTGATTTTATAAATATGGGCTAAAATTGCCGGCTCTACTAATAATTATAAGAGACAAGCATAATACAACAACAACAACAATAACATACCCAGTGAAATCCCACAACGTAGGGTCTGGAGAGGATAGAGTGTACGCAGACCTTACCTCTACCTTGGTAGGTAGAGCGGTTGTTTCCGAAAGACCATCGGCTCAAGACAAAACATAGGCACAAGCAAAGCAAGAGAAACGGTCAGACCCGGATAAGAAATTTAAAACAGTATGAAAATGATGGTAACAAAAGCGAATAAGTCATGATAGCGCAATATGAAAAAAGAAGTAGTAACTAACGTACGTAAATAAGATAAACAAAGTACACTAAAGAACACATAGCAGCAGAAATCAAACGACATAAGACTATAAAGCAATACTGTGCCTACTAGTATGATAGGCTAAGCAGGCCTACACTAATAACACTACATCTACCAGTTTGTAGGCATAAGTAGGTTTACACTCAACTACCTACTACTCTTCTACCCTAATTCGTATCCTCCACAACCCCCTATCTAAGGTCACGTCCTCAGTAAGTTGCACCTGCGCCATATCCCATCTAATCACCTCTCCCCAATACTTCTTCAGCCTACTTCTACCCTTCCTGAACCCGTTCATAGCCAACCTCTCACACCTCCGCACTGGGCCATCTGTATCTCTCCTCTGCACATGCCCGAACCATCTCAACCTTGCTTCCCGCATCTTATCCTTCATCGAGGCCACCCCCACTCTATCTCGGATATCATCATTTCTAATCATATCCCTCATTGTATGCCCACACATCCATCTCACCATCATCATCTCCGCAACTTTCATCTTTTGGATGTTCAAAGTCTTGACTGGCCAACACTCCGCCCCATACAACATATTCGATCTAACCATCATCCTATAGAACTTGCCTTTAAGTTTTTGTAGCGCATTTTTATCGCACAAGACTCCAGCTGCAAGCCTCCATTTTATCCACCCGCCTCAATATGATGTGTGACATCGTCATCAATATCTCTGTTCCCTTAGATAATATACCCGAGGTACTTGAAGATTCCTTTATTTTGAATGACTTGAGTACCAAGCCTCACCTCCACGCTGTCTCATGGTCGCTCCCGTCACTAAATTTGCACTCCAAGTATTCTGTCTTGTTTCTAAACGGCCTGAACCCTTTAGACTGTAGAGTCTGTCGCCAAACCTCCAGCTTAGCGTTCACTCCGCTGCGAGTCTCATCAATTAGGACTATGTCATCTGCGAATAACATACACCATGGCACCTCCTCTTGAATTTGTCGCCTTAGTCCATCCATCACCAAGACAAATAAGAATGGGCTAAGAGCTGATCCTTGGTGCAACCTCATCATCACTGGAAAGTGCTCCGAGTCTCCTCCTACTGTCCGTACCCTGGTCTTGGCTCCACCATACATATCCTTGATCGCCCTAGTGTATGCCACATGTACACATCTAACCTCCAAACATCTCAATAGAACCTCCCTAGGGACTTTGTCGTATGCCTTCTTGAGGTCGATGAAAACCATATGTAAATCTCTCTTCCTCTCCCTATACTGCTCCACCAACCTCCTAATAAGATGAATGACTTCTGTAGTCGAACGACCCGACATGAATCCAAACTGGTTCTCAAAAATAGACACGCCTTTTCTCACTCTCATCTCCACGATCATTTCCCAAACTTTCATATTGTGGCTTAGCAGTTTGATACCCCTATAGTTGTTGCAACTTTGGATGTCACATAATAATAAATGATATCTTATAATTAATTATTTATAGACAAAAATCTTAATCTATGGTGAAGTTTTAATAGTTAAGATTGAGCATTTTCATTTATCAAGTTTGGGCATCATCATGGACTCATTTGTGCTGCTCATTTGTGATGGATCAACTTGGGCTAGCTCAAACCAACCTACATCAAAATCACTTTTGCTCAAACCTATCAAACCTTGGGCGGGTAAGACTGATCATTTGGGCTTGGACTAATTTTAACACCCCTACTAAGTCCGAGCAATTGGTCTATAATTTGGGGTTGGTTAGAGTTTTACGAGTATTAATAATATAAGTATTAGTTATGAGAGAATACGAGAATATGAGATTGCTCTCCCTCAGTAATCGTATTGTTCTCTCTTTTCATTGATTGTACATCTTTCTCTGAACATGGAATCTATGAATTATTTTATATATGACACTCATGTGTTAGTTATTCCATCTTCTATCATACATAAAATATTACATAAATATTCTCATAACTTATATATATATTAGTTATGTGAGTTTTTAAATTATAAAATAAATATCGTATTGGGTGTGTTGAATTTTATATATTTTTCTTCTCTCTCCTTTCCCTCATCTCCCGGGTACAAAAAGATACTACTCCCTCCATCTCAAATTACTTGTCGTGGTTATTAAAAATAGTTGTCTCAAAGTATTTATCCTTTTAGAAATTCAATGCATAATTAGTTATTTTTTCTCCATTTTACTCTTAGTAAAATTTTATTACTAATGAAGATAACATATAAATAGAGTAAATATTTATTAAACATAAATTATAACTTAAATATAAATAAAGGTAAAGTATCCCTTCTAATTAATATTTCTTAAAAAACATGTAAAATAAAAAAATGATAAATAATTTAAGACAGAGAAAAATTAATTATACAAAATTTAATACATAAAAACTTAATTCCTGAACAGCTACCAAATATCCCTAAATACTTTATTCCGACATTAGTAGGTAAATAAAGATTTAAAAAGGAGCAAAGATGTTGGGCAGAAAATAAAAATACTTAACGGGGAGAAGATAAGAGAATAAAGGTGAGTGTTTAACACTTGAGAGCTAAAATGGCTTCAGCAACATCTCTCTTCTCTTCCTCCATTCTTATTTTGCCCTCTGTTTATCTTCCAATTTCAACTTCACTCAATTTGGTTTCATATATTTCTACTTGGGTTTCTCCCAAACGCTTTAGCCATAGAATAAGTAGTAGAAATCAAGAAAACCTTATTTGCAGAGCTGCTGAATACAAATTTCCTGACCCCATTCCTGAGTTTGCTGATGCTGTGAGTTTTTTTTTCTTTCTTGTTTTTAATCTATTTATTTAATTGGGTCTTTTTTATTTTTCCTTTTTGTTAAAAAAGTTTGGATTTTTCTTGGGTTTTGTTGGGGGTTTTAGGAAACGGAGAAGTTTAGGGATCATTTGCTTAAGAAACTTCCAAAAAAGAAGGATGTGTACGGAGATTCTGTTGATGAAATTGTTGGAATCTGCACTGAGGTACTTTCACTGTTTCTTTATCGAGTTCTTTATATGTTTATTTGGTGTAATATTTTCTTTGCTGCTGGCTTTTGTTGGAATGGTGATTCAAGAGCGAAGAAATAGCGTTTTTACTGATGAAATTTCGTTTCAAATTCTACAGGTAAAATTCTATGACCGGTTATTTTTCAATTACATGAGCTTAAAAGTGGCTATTGTGAATTTTATACTTTAAGACTGCTGCGTTGTGGCCAAAACATTGATTCTGCTTTAGATGATGTTATGTAGTGAGATGTTATAGTATGTTCATTCTGCAACATTCTACTATCAATGTGTCACTCTTTTGCTGTTAGATAATCATACTAGTACTTATCAGTTATCCACCCCTTGTAGTAGGAGTTACTGAATAGCTTCAAAGCAATGGGTTTCAATGATTTCACAGAGTCGTATCAATGAAACTAGACACTGCAGTTAGTGTACTCTCTTCATTATCCTATTTTGTTGCCACCGTTTGGACCTGAATAGAGCAGAATAAATATAGAAAATTCATTTAGCCAGCCCAACTAGCTCAGAATTGAATTTGAGTTGATTGATACGATTTCCAATTCTTTGTGGACTCATCTAAACTGGTCTTAGTTCTTGCTCGGGGAACAAATGAACAAAGCAATGACAGTTATATTTGGGGCTATGTTACACGGTTTAGTATAGAGGTACCAATATCCTTATTCATTGGAAGTTGAATGGATCTTTTGCACAGCATCTTTTCCTAAGAGTAAACCTTGCCAAGATGTTTTTTCCCTCTTAGCTTTTCGAGTATCCCTTTTTATTTTCTTGCATGAAGCTGCATTTTCCAGGAGTTGAAAGTATACTGAAATTTAAATACATTGGTTCAAATGATTTTTTGAACAGATCCTCAACGATTTCTTGCATGCGGAGTACGGTGGTCCAGGAACACTACTGGTCGTTCCTTTCATAGATATGGCAGATACCATAAACGAGAGGGGTTTACCAGGAGGACCACAGGCTGCGCGAGCTGCAGTCAAATGGGCACAAAGTCACGTTGACCACGATTGGAAGGAATGGAACAGTGGCAAGAAAAGATAATCCAATCAAATGGGCACAAAGTCACGTTGACAATGATTGGAAGGAATGGAAGAGTGGCAAGAAAAGATAATCCAACAACCAAAATCCATTGCCGGAAGTTTTGATGCAAGCTAGTTACTATTTTTTTTTGTTTTGACATAGTGGGAGAGCAAACTTATGTACCTCCCCTTGCAATAGTCTTTGATAGTATAGGACTAGCGGTTAGAGGATCACATAGAGAAACTAGTCTGCAAGGTTTCTCATTCTCATTATTTCAGGATGGTTTAGGCGCTAATGCTATTATATGTACACTATGGCACTTTGTCATATTATGATGCACGTTGTGAATTTCTAAACATTGCTACTCTGTGCTCAATGTTCACATATTAGATGTTATACGGACTGAATAAGGTAACACAATGTTCAAGAAGCTCCGTGTCATTAAGCCGATGCAATACAGACATAACTACATGTGATCCGGAATCTATTAACATGTATATTTACCTTAAAATGGTGCAGCAGCAATAGCTAACACCATCAGTAGATAGAGGGAATTTCTTCCACCAGCATTAGAGATGGCAATGGATCCTGGACCCGATCCGGATCCGGTGGATCCATATCTGTTTTATAGGATATGGATCTTCAAATTTTGGACCCGACGGATCCGGATCGGACCCGGATCCATTTCTGACGGATCGGATCTGGATCTGGATCTTGTATTTGAGATCCGTATCCGGTCCAGATCCGGCCCGTGGATCCATTTTTTATTAAATATATTCATAACCTATAATGTAATTTTATAAGTATTTTCTTAAAATTGCTAAGCACATTCTTGCAAGTTTAATTCTCAAAACAAGTTTAATTTATCCCCGTGTTAATTCAAAAATAAAAAAATAAAGAGGTAACTTCGATAATAAAATCAATGTTATATTAGTGAATGACTAACATCTCCATAGACAAGTAGTTAAAATTATATTCACTTTATTTGTGAAGATCCAATCACATACAAGTTCTGCATTGTGGAAATACTAGTCAGCATTTTCCACAACTATTGTCATTGTCCAACATTTTCAATTAATAACTCACAATCAAAACGAGACAACGAACAAAATATCTCATATGAACATTTCAAAATTGTAACACAGAAAACTGTTAGCTAAGTAAAAATCGTTTGTCAGTTAAAAAAAAATCTTAGCAAGACTATTTTTTTTACATATGGATCCAGATCCGATCCGTGGATCCGGTGGATCCAATGGATCCGGATTTGGATCTGATTTTTATGAACCCGACGGATCTGGATTCAGGTATGAAAAACGGATCTGGATCTGGATCTAGTAGGATCCGATCCAGATCCTATCCGTTGCCATCCCTAACCAGCATGTGGATGAGAAGTTTTATATTTGAAGATCTCTAAGGTCTAGAGAATTTCCATGCGACTTAACAGGTTTTCAAAGACGACCAATGAAAAATATCTCGTGCAAAGACTTCAAGAGTTAAATAATGAGACTGATAGTAGAAACTAGAAAGTAGTAAACGAAATAATATAAAGTTGACCAAATAAATCAAGGCAACAAAAAGGTGAAGAAAGTGCCATGGACACTGTTAATGTTGGGTTTGGCGTGACATTTTGTCCAACATATCGTTTTTTCAGTACTAAGTTAAAATTCAGAATGTTGGAACAAATGTTACGACATTCTGACCAACATTCTGTTAAACAGTTTTGGCTTACTTCACGAACTGAATCAAATCTCGTGGGATTTTTACCACGATGTAAAAGTGACTTGGCAAGGTGTTTAGGAGCTGTTGAAACACGTGGGAAGAACAAGTCAAAGTTGTTACTAAGCTTGGGGAACAAGTCCAAGAAATTGAGGATTTTGCTCCATGATCTTCTCCAACAAATCATATTGGCTGCCCATCTTTCCCTCAACCTCCACAACTAATCGATGGGCTTTTCAAGGAAGACTCTCTACTATAAATAGAGAGGCAAGAAGAGTGAATCGATATCCAGAAAAAGATTGCAAAAATATCAAGAGAGCTCTCGAAAATTCATCTCAGAAAACTGGATCGCTAGTGTTGCCTGAGCGTATCGACGACATTCTGTCTAACATTATAATTGCTGCTTAGATTCTAGATTTGTTCTTCATTGAAGCAATTATAATGAGATGTTGTCTATGTCTATTTAGGTTGATTTTTCAGGCAGAAGTCATCTGCGACTTCAACTTTTTAATTATTATTTTGTAATATTGTAAAAGAAGGAATTTATTCAATTGTATATATATATATATATATATATATACACACAATACTTTCGGTCACTGACCGTCTATGTAAATATTAAACTTTTGTGTTCTTTATTATTTCCGCTGCTATTTACTCTTTAAATGTTTTTCAGTTTTATCGAAGTGTTGTCACTTGTGTCAGACAACATTACTGCCGACATTTACAAGCTACATTGACATTCAATTTATTTTTACTTTCAGTTTGTGTTTTATTGTTCCATAGCATACCCCCGGGACCTAACAAGTGGTATCAGAGCCAACACTTAACATAATAAGTGCTTGGTCCTATCATTTGAAGCTATGGATTCAGCTAATCCAAATATTGGTAGACTTCCCATTTTAGATGGTACAAACTATGTCTATTTGAAGATTCGCCTACGTTCTCACATCAAATCAATTGATGTTAGGGCATGGAGATCTACAACCAATGAGTATGTTGTTTCAATGTTGCCGCCAGATGAGGAAGGTGACATTCTTGTTAAACCTGAATCTGAATGGACGACGGAAGAAACCAATAACACTAGTTTTAATATTCAAGTTAATATTATTAATGTCACCTTTTCTTATAGTTAAGTTATGAAATTATGGAGTTATATAGATATAAGTGCAAGTTGAAATATTTAAAATATAGAAGAGATAAAAAAACTGTTTCAATCAAGGTAAAAGGAAAAGGGTGAATAACATATACATACATAATAAGATTAAGGAATGTGACAAAAAAATTTAAATTACAAATATAACGGATTTTCATCTTTCATACAGATGTATTTTATTTTATTTTTGTTTTCTTTAACTTTCAAAAAGTTCACTTAAGGTTTAAAAAATTCACTCAATATTTTGTGTATGAAAACGGTATGAAATATGAATATTTCGCTCAAGACTTACAAAATTCGCTCAAAATTTTGTGTATCAAAACTGCATGAAAATATATGAAATGTGTATATCTCGTTTAAAGCTTAAACATTACACTCAAAATTTATGTATCAAAACAGTATGAAATATATGTATATATCTCTCGAGACTTAAAATTTCGCTCACATTTTTTCATGTATAAAGTTCATGTTAGGTTTTTAAAAAATTAATACAAATACAACATAATACAACTTTCATACCATATTCAAGAGTTACAAATTTCGCTCACAATTTTGTGTATGAAAATTATATTAAAATTTTTGCTCCCATATACACATTTCCTACAGTTTTCATACACAAAAATTTGAGTTAATTTTTTAGGGCTTGAGCAAAAAACTTATGTTTTGTAAATAGAAAAAATTATCTATATATTTAGTGATAAAGAATCTTAAGTAGGTATCCTATGTCATTTTTTCAAATTGAAAACTAAAATAACAAGAAGGGACAAAGAAAAAGAAAGCTCAAATAATGAAATGCCACTTGTCAATCTTTTGACATGAAGGTATTTTTACGTGATTAAGTATAAAATAAGTTGCAATTAGCATTAACTTTATTTTTATAAATGAAATAATTCTTATTTTTCAATTAACTTATAAATATATTGTATAATTTGGATTAAGAAAGTTGTATAAAACGATGGTTTAAAAATAGTGATGAAAAACATGATAACTTCATCAAATTGTTAACATCTAAGAAAATATTATTAGATTATGATATATAATTAAGGGGAAGGGTCAAATTTGCCCTTCAACTATGTTTTATAGTTTAACAGTGCCCTCCGTCAAACTTTGTGATAAAAAATGCCCTTCCCGTTAGCAAACTTGTTAAATTTTCCCTCGGCTGGACGGATTTATGAGTTGGACTCCACGTCGGATCCATATAGACGCCACATAGGCTCACCCAATTATTTTAACCCGTATCCGTTACCCCACCGTATATATTCTTTCAACCCGTTACCCTCACTGTTGCTTCTTCTCCAGCGGACCTCTGCCATCTCCGACGAGTTCCCATGTCGAAGCTTCGGCGAACTCCACCATTGTACAGTCAATTCACCACCAACGCCTCCACTTCATCTCCCTCTCATCCCTCCCCGTTTTCTGCTAGATCTGTACCGAACAAGCAACATATCAAACAGAATCAAACAAATCCAGTGACTGGTCGGAGACCTAAGGCTATTAAGAAAAAATAATTCTCTCTGCAAAATCTCAAGTATATACATAACTGAAATTAAACTCTTTGTAAGTTTATGTGATTTTAATGGAACTATTTTTGTTGCAGAGAAAAATGCAAGCCATGAATTCACTACTAAGTCAACAACAACAATAATCACAAATGTCACTTCAAGACCTTCAACAAAATGATGGAAATGACGATTCAGGTGAACAACACATGGGTCACTCCCACTTCGTTCCGACATCGTCTCATGACGATTTCCTTGAACGGATTCTCTCATATGTTCCTTCTTCTTCTCCTTGATTATGGGACCCACACCACCATAACCTTTCTTTACCACCACTGCCGCCGCATAACCCTAGCTCAATCAACGATCAATCACCGTCTTCTAATTCACTTCAATAGTTTCATTACGACGACCAAACTTCTTTTCTCCTCGCTTCAAAGCTCCGCCACCACCAGATCACTGGTGGGGGCGGCGGCGCAGCTGCTAAGGCACTTATGTTACAACAACAGCTTTTGCTTAATATCTTTAGGTCTCCGACTAGAGGTTTCGGTATGAGATCTGGTCGTTTGCATTTTCCAATGACTATACTTGTCTTCTCAGTCGTTGCTTTGGTTGTTTATGTGTTTTAGGTGACTGTACTTGTCTTCTCCAGTTCTTTAGGAACGAACAAAACCAGCGAGACATAGGAGGATGAGGAGCTACTGGTCGGTGTGGTTCGCCGCATTCTGGCGTCTGCTTGTCGGTTTTTCTTTTGGCAGTGACCTGGAGAAAAAAAGGGATACGTGAGCGGGGGAAGGGAGAAGGGTCGTTGGCCAGTGGTTGTGGTCGGAGATGGAGCAAAAAAAGGTCGTTTGCTGTAACAGTGAGACGCATACATGTCGTCTATGTGGATTTGACGTGAAAATTTTTATCCGACATGGAGTCTAACTCATAAATCCATTCAGCCGAGGAAATTTTTAACAAGTTTGCTAACGGAAAGGTCATCTTTATCTCAAAGTTTGATGGAGAGCAATGTTAAACTATAAAACATAGTTTGGAATTTTCCCTATAATTAATATGCGCGAGTGGCAGCCCTACAAGGGAGAGGACCAACGGGACACGAACCCAGCAACAATCCTTGCAATATTTCAGCAAAGACTGTCACCACACGGATTCGAACCCGCGACGTCGGAGTGGTTGTACCCAATCACCTTGCCACTTACCAACTCGCCTGTGCCCCTCGATTTACATCCCACCTGGCCAAGGGGCCTCTGGTACAGGTGGAGGGGGGGTTTCGCCTTCGAACTTTCCGCTTCACAAAATATTGAGCAAAGATATGATCAATGTGATGAACAATACAAATACGAAAATAAGGAAAGATAGAGTTTGGTGCAGAACTGGACCCACCAATTCCACATATTCCAATTTATAGACAATATGAAATATTATGAAATGACAAAAGATCCTCACATTAAATGATAAATTCAAGAAGCACACATGTTAGATCCCAAGCAGGTCAAGTTTGTGGCTTATATTATATATAAGAGGAAAATAGGGTCATTCGGACAAATGCTCCATTTTGGGTGTTCTTTAATTTTTGTCCTTCAAATTTGTATTCTTTAATTTTTATCCTTTATTATTTTTGGCGCATCATAATTAATATTTATTTTTGGTATATATATCTGACACAATCCACAAATTATGCCGGATAAGGCATAACAACACTCAACATAATATGAAAAAAAAATATAATTTCAGATTTCGACGGGCATAGTTAGCATTTAATTTCAACATATGTATCATAACATCCACATAAATTATGCTGGATAAGGCATGATTTTTAACACTCAACATAATTTAAAAAATTACTATAAAACCATGCCGCATAACTTAATTCCTACATAATTTATGCCGCACGAGATAAAATTTCAATTTTTGAAGAGAAAAATATTATAGAGACTATACCTTGTAAAATAAACGTGAATATTTTCATAAAATAAATAGCTGGAGCAAAAATTAAAAATCACGGATATGAAGGGCAAAAATTAAAGACCAGTACGTTTGAAGTGAAATCCGCCCAAAAAAATATGTAAGAATTACACCTATAATTTTGTTAGAATGAAGGACAAAAAAGTCAAGATGTTAGATTGGTAATATAAAAAACTGCAAGGACTGACTTGATATTCCTCAAAATATGACTACCTCGGTACCTTGTACAGATCTTATCTTCCCCACTGCCTAACGTTTAACTAAAACCTTAAACCCTTCAAAAACCCACAAAAGCAACCCCATTTACTTGTTTACAAGAAAACCCAACTCAATTTTAGCACAAAGGGGGTTAAAGCTAATGATTTTACAACACTCAATTTCAATTTGTAAACTATGGAGGTTGTCATCTCCACCAAAGCTATTCTTGTTTCGACCTTCTGGTGTTACCACTACTTACCAACCACAGTGTTGTCGGATTAGAGCATTTGGGTCTGCCACTAAAGTTTCTGATACAAATGTAAATGAGACATTTTTTGCTGAAGAAAGTGTTTCTTGGAATTGTTTGGGTGTGTCTGAATCATTATCTCGTGCTTTATTCAGTATTGGTCTTCATAGACCCTCTTTAATTCAGGTATTGTAAAGTAAATTCTGCAGGAATATTATTACTAAAAGTTGAATCTTTTTGGTTTCTTGGATTGAATATGAACTACTTAAACTGTGGTATGGTGATAATATCTTATATATTGCATTAGAGAAGGTTTGCGCTAGTATAATTTAGTAAGATGAAGTGATGAAGAAAATGCAATTGGTTCATCACATACCAATGCATCTTGCTATCTGCAGGACACCAAAAGTTCCTATACAAGGAATTGAAAATAGAAACAGGAATTCATGGAGGTTCAAACTGAATTAGAGCCTTCTTCACTTTGTACACTCTTGTTGAAGGCATTCCCCACCTATCAGTATTAGTATTCGTAAGACCCTTGACTTCTTTTGGTAACTCATTGAAGTTGAAAAATGTTTGAGTTTGAGAACATTCATGCCCAAGATTTGCAAGTTTATCGGCTACTTGGTTACCTTCCCTGTACACATATTTGAGAATGAAGCCATTATCCTCCATACCTTTCCTTATCTCAAAAACTTCTTAAAAAATGTTCCAAGGTATGAGGCTTTTACCATTAACACAATCAACTAGCAATTTGGATTCACTCTCAGCTTCTATGCACTGGAAATTGTTTTCCAAACACCATCTAATACCATACAAAAGAGACATAGCTTCAGCCCAGTTGCTCGACCCTGATCTCAAGTTAATGGTATATGCCATCACCAAGTGGCCTTGATGATCTCTTATGACCCCTCCTCCAGCACATTTCCCCATTTTGCAGCTTCCATCAGAATTGAGTTTAGCAAAACTCGTGGATGGTTTTAACCATTTAACAAGCAGATTCTTATGGAAAGGAATATGGTTGTCACAAGTATCCACAATACATTTCAGAGATTGCTGAATTTTTACCTTAGTAAACTGGTTCTGTATCAGGCAGGTAGTGGAAAAAGATATAAGACCCAAAGACCTATTCACGTTGCTTCTCTCATTTCCATACTTGATGCCACATCTAGCTTTCCAGATTTCCCAAGTAGCAATAATAGGCAGTATGTCTCTTAACATAGCAGAAACAGGATTTTGGGCTTTAGACTTCCACCAATTAATGAGCAGTTGCCTGAAGCTAGTTGTTTACAGAGATTCCCATAATACCTCCCAGTTTTAACCAAATCTTTTGAGTTAACTCACCCTCATAAAACATATGTTCCACTGTTTCAATCTTGGGAAAGAAACAGCAGGTGCAGATAGAAGGAATAGAAATCCCAAATCTGGCTATTCTAGTATCAGTAGGGATTCTGTCCGTCAGGGCTTTCCATAGGATAAAACACATTTTAAAAGGGACATATTTCTGCCAGGTCTTGTAATCCAGCCAATTTTTATAGGATGCTTTTCCTGAGAAGATGCCAAGCAGAAGCTACAGAAATTTGCCTTATATCAGCTGTCCGTAGGGGTCTGTCTGGTTCATTTGGATCTAATACAGGTTGATAAGACTAAATCAGTTTCTATAATAACTGGCTGTTAAATTTTCTTGCATGATTTGATTTTTTTGGACTAAAGCAGTTTCCATGATAAGTGCCTGTTCTTTTTTCTGATAAACGTGGTGTCTGGGCTAGCTTGGGTGCACCTCGATAATTCCATGGGTACTTGTTACCTCCCACCACTATAGGTATCGGGTAATTCTCTCCACCAAGACTTGGATAGATGGGAAGAAATCAAATACAATAACGTTTTTGCCTCTGCTGGGATCTGAACTTGAGACTTCGTGGTTCTCAATTCACTTCATTGACCACTTTGGACCACACTTTTAGTGGGGCTTGATAAGCAATAGGCTCTATTCATGTCCAAGTATTCAAAGGATTCGTTATTGTTAGACTATTTTTATCTATCAACGATTACAACACTCCTTTATTCGAGTTTGAGACCAGGTCATACATGAAGTTTTTGGTTGACAGGTGCATAAAAACAAAGAAAGTTTAGCAAATAACCAACAATTTTTCAGTGAATATTTAACCATAGCCAATTTAATCAAATACTCACTTATACCAATGATAAAATCTCTTTCAAAATCTTAATCACTTACCTAAATGATCAAAATCACTCTCATAATTTGAACCAAACAGGCTATTAGGTTGAATGTGCTATTAATTGTGGATTTTGCATCATATTCCTATGTGTTAGAAGAGGGTGGGGGTGGGGGATCATGTGTACATTTTTTTTTTGAAAATGATAAAGTTAGTAGACTTATAGTTCTGTGGGTACATGTTGTGGGCTTGTTAGCAAATATGGACATATTATGGAAGTTTTACAGAGAGGTCAATGGATTGGGGTAGCTGGGAGAAAGTCACGTATCTATAACCCTCAAGTATTTCATTTGAATAATTCAACTGTTCAAAGGCCAAGTAGCTAGACAAAACTGAATTATATTTTAATACTCAGACTTCATGTTTACTTCTGACTGTATTAGAGTTCTTATCCCTTATGTGTTCTTTCTTGTGGGGTCTAAAATTTGTGTCATGTAAAGATACAAAATCCGTTTCTAATGTATCATATCATTTTCTTTTTTGATGAAATGTATCATATCATTTTCCTGGACACATGCCATCTTTTTGCATAAGAGCAGTGTCACGTGAATATCTTTTCATGATATAATAAACTCCACCGCAAATCCCTTACCCTGGAGTCAAAAGTGACTGTTTTCCCACTTTGCTCCCTTGATGACTCAAATTTTCAACTTCTTGCAGAATATTCACCATGTGAAACTTTTAGCTTATAGAACCATGATATATGTCACTTCGGCTTATCATCTAAACTGTATCTTTCAATTATAGGTCATAGTGTTAAATCTTATAGTAATGACACATAATCTCAAATTCAGGCAGCTTGTATACCAAGTATACTTACAGGTGCTGATGTGGTGGTTGCTGCAGAGACTGGTAGTGGCAAGACTCATGCTTACCTAGTGCCATTGATTGATAAGCTATGCCAAATGTCTGATAGTTCGGGGGCTATTGCTGATCGGGATGTCAGCAAGCACCATCTTTCTCTTGTTCTTTGCCCTAATGTTATGTTATGCGAGCAAGTGGTTCGAATGGCTAATAGTCTTTGCAATGATAGTGGTACACCACTTCTCAACATTGCAGCTGTTTGTGGCCGACATGTGAGCATTCTCATCGTCATTGTTGATCCTTGTTTACCTTAGAACACTCAATTATTTTTTGCCGTAGATCAGAGTTCTTTTTGCATGATGACGTTGCTATGGATGTTTGTCCTTCTTTTCCTCATAAACTTGTAATGTCTCTAACAAATGACAATTTAATACAGGTCTGGCCTGTAAAAGAACCAGATGTAATGGTGTCGACTCCGGCAGCACTTTTAAATTATGTCTACTCTATAGACCTAGAAAGGCGAAGACGTTCAGAGTTTATACGTAGTGTTAAATATGTGGTAATATTTCTTGAATTTTCTAAATTTGATCATGAGAAAGTGATTTCCCAATATTCAGTCTTAGTTATTTTGGCGGTTTGTAGGTTTTCGACGAGGCAGATATGCTGCTTTGTGGAAGCTTCCAGAACCAAGTGCTCCAACTTATAAATATGCTTCGTTTTGACGAGAAGCAGTTATCTCGTTCTAAAAATTCGGAAGCTGAGATGTCATCATCTTCAGAATTGGATGAGTTTAGAGACCTAAAAGCAGATTTTGGTGAAGATGAAGATGATGATGGAGATGAGGATGAAAATACTGAAGTTGGTGAAGAAAGTGCAAACTTAGAAGCAGAAACCAAGGGGTTGAAGAGAAGAGATTGGCGAAGAGTGAGAAAAATATATGAGCGGAGCAAGCAGTACATTTTTGTTGCAGCTACCCTTCCTGAAAATGGGAAGAGAACTGCTGGAGGAGTTTTAAAACGGATGTTTCCTGATGCTACCTGGGTTAGTGGAAATTATCTTCATCAGCACAGCCCAAGGTGCCACTTTTTTCTATGTTTATTTTAGTCCTCTATTTAGCTATGTTGCTCGGACTCTTCAAATATGCCGACGAGTGTATGTCAGACCCTAAAAAAGTAGTGCATTTTTGGAGAGCCCGAGCAGCATAGCTATTTAGTTTCTTTTTAGTAATTCCTTGGGCTGGAGAAGGGGGGGGGGGGGGGGAGGGTAGTGCTGGCAAAATGGATAAATACTAGATCTCGACCTGGCTTTTTCACACTAAGAGGAAATTTTTTCAAGTAGCCGTCCAATCCGCCCACTTAAAAACGGGTTGGATAATGATTTACTAGGATCAGATCAAATATCAGTCGATTCATATAACCCATTATAAAAAATGGGTAGAAGTATGGATATCCATATTATCCATGCTTCACTGCATACAATCCTGCTCGTGCCAAGGTTGAACTCATTCTCATGGATTCTGCTGGCGCTTCTCTTATGTGTACCTCAAGGACTTATCTGTTCTTCAAGAATCATCTTTTTCTTTTAGTCTTTTCATTTTCTGATGGAAATTGCAAGGCCGCCGGAAATCTTTTAAAAAGTAGTAGTATTCCAATATTGTCGATCCCATTTGTTTTTCTGTTTTATTTTTTTATTTTTTGATTCTCAATTAAAAGAAATTGAAAATAACAGATGAGGCAGAATCTGAATTTTTAAGATCTAAATTTTCGTACGGAATTTGACTAATTACTCATATTTGTTTCAAATTGAATGTTAGTTTAAACTTATATTGGAAACTAAAAGAAAAGTTTGTTGAGGAAGTATGTTGTTTTGTGTGCCCAGTTTAACTTTATTGAGCAAAAAATATGGATACATGTATTATCTGTCACTCTACCCGGATTTTATCCATATTAAATTAAGGGTGGCCAACGGGGCGGGTACAGGGCGTGGCGGGTCCCGGAGGGATGGGGAGGGCGGGACCGGTCCTCCGGCGGGACTGGTGGGCCGGGATTGGCGGGGTCCGCCGATGTCTCGTCCTGTTCCCGGTCACGTCGGAAAAGGGGACCAGTCTTATCGGGCCGGGGCGGGGTCGGTTCGGGATCGGGATTTCCGTTTTTTTAAATATTTTTGCACATAATTTAAAAAAATAACATATATAAACACCTCAATAATTGAACAAGATAGTGTAATAAAAACATCCCAAGATTGTTTTTGTGCATCTTATATTATTTAATAGAAATATGATTTTTTTGTAATACAATTTCAAAATTACAACTTTGTGGTGTTGAAAGTTGCAAATAACATAGTAAAATTCTAATTAAAAAAAATTACATATTTAAAAACACCTTTTCTATCTTCTTCACAATGTCTTGTGGTTCTTTGGTTGGAATTGGAATTTGTTGGTCAAATTGCTCGTCGCTTCCACCTCCGTCGGATAAGATTTCGTTGTAGTTTTCGTCTTCTTCGTTGATCTCTGGTTGAATGCACCTTCTACGCTCCGCTCGTTTCCAATCTCTGAATAATACTGCAATCTCCAAGCTGTCTCCCGCTAATGAGTGTCTTTGCTCTCCTATTTGAAATCTTCCGGCAGAAAAAATACTTTCAGACGCTGTTGATGACGCTTGAATGTTCAACACATCTCGGGCCATCTTTGACAGTGTCGGAAATGTCTTCTCATTCTCCCTCCAGTATTTCAGCAAGTCTTCACGTCATTCTTCATTGAGAACTACTTGGTACGGTACAACACCCTGCAAAACAAAAACATCAAACTTGCTAACTTGATTAGTAGTGATATCACTAAACATTCTATTTCTAAGGCTTTCAATACTAGTCGCAGAAACAACATATCTTTTTTGAGGTTGTATTGAAGAAGAAGAAGATGGTATGGAAGCCGGTTGGTTGCTAGCACTTTCTTGTTGGTAATATCTATATACTGTTTTACATTCATCGTGTAGGCTAGATAAAACTTCTAATTTAGTTGGTTCCTTAGGTGGTTGGTCATTTGGATTTTTTTGGAGTTGGAGGTGGAAGTACAGCAATGCAATCATAAATAGTTTCAATGAGTGCTTTACAACCGTCTATTTTAATAGTCGGATTTAATACAACACAAATAATATAAATAGTGGTAAAAGGAATAAAATATTTTTTTAATTTGATAAACATTTTTTTAATAGGTGCCTTATAAGATGGGTTTTTCATATATTCACTAAGTAATAAAAATATTAGAGCTATATAAAATAACATAGTTGAAATAGTAGGATAATATATACTAGAAAATTCTTTTGTTGCTTGAAAAAAAATTCTCTAAAAATACAATAAGTTCTGAAATTTTTGCCCAATCGTTATCTATAACCATATCAGTTGGATTTCGATTATGTGCGTTAAAAAATAAAGTTATAGGTCTTCTATAATCATAAGCAACAAGTAGTTGTTCGTATAAAGAATTCCACCTAGTTGCTACTTCGGGAATTTTTCTATACGGTAGTCCACAATCGTGACAAGTTTTTTAATTTTCTTCTTTTCGTTGTATTCTATTACTTTTAAAAATAAGGTTTATAGCAAATTGTATTTTATTAAGAATGTCTTCAAAAAGTGATAGCCCATCCTTTACAATTAAGTTATATATATGACACACATTTTATATGAAAATGATTTGGAAAAGATGGAGTTAAAAAATCTTTTAAAAGTCTAATAGCATAATTATTAGAAGAAGCATTATCTAACGTAATTGTCATTATTTTGTTAGTTATACCATAATAATCGCGAACTTGATGAATATTTTCTGAAATAAAAGTTCTAATGTGCCTATCATCAATATATCTATATGCTGAAATACGTTTTTGCATAGACCATTTATGATCTATCCAATGACATGTTACAGTTAAATAATTATGGATGTTAGTACTACGACCTATATCAGACGTGATAGATACTTTGCCAGGAAAATGTTATAATGAATAACGTAAATATTGTTGATATTCATGCGCGAATTTAAATACATCTCTCTTAACAGTTGATCTGGGAAAACCGTTAAAAGCAGGATTATATATATCTCTAATGTAATGAATAAAATCAGGAGATGAAGGAAATGAAAAGGGCAAACCCTCCACAGCAACTAATTTTGATATTGCTTCCCTATCTCTATGTTTATTGTATTTAGAGCCTACAATTCCCCCGTCATAGGGTTAATTTGACCTGTACTTGGTCGGGACGATATCGGTATGTGAACCTTGTCCCGATGGAGCGGGCGTTTGCGCACCGGTTTTGAAGTACGGTATTGGGCATACCTAGTTGGATGAGCACTTACTACGTGTCTAATTAAACCCCCGTCCCACCGTGACCTTTTCCGTTTTAAATTTTAAAACATTTTTACAAATTTTACATATGGCTACTTGATTCTCTACGTCCCTATCAAAAAATATCCATGCATCCGATTTTAATGGTCGTTTTTTGGACCTCGTCTCATACTAGGGGGAATATGAGGTATTTCGGTTGAAGGTGCACTAGTGGGTGTGTTGTCATCAACATTAGTGGGTATATCATCTAGATCATCGTCTAAATTAAAGTCTTCTTGAGTTCCAGAAAATAGCTCCTGGTCTAAATCTAATGGTATTGTAGGAAAATGTTGAGTATCAACAAAATCATCTTGTGTAGGAATAAGATGACTAGAAGAAGTAGCCTTGCCCTGGTTGCCCCTACTAGAAGAAGCACCCTTACCCTTACCCTTACCCTTAAACATACCTTTTAATCCTTCCATTTTAATTATGATAATAAATAATTAAAGACAATAAAATTAAGTGCGCTAAATAAAATAAACAGACAATAATAATTTAATGAAGGAACGAATGTACCAAACGCCGACGTAACGTCGACGTGTAATCGAGAGGTTGAAAATTGAAACTTTGCTCGATGGAAGATCCTCAAGCTAGTTGCCAACTTCACTCCCAATTCCCAAATGAATAAATAAAATTGAATATTTAGCAAACAATGTAGACTTGTAGAGAGATATATTGAGAAATTAGAGAGATTGTAGGAAGATTTGTGAGAAAGATGAAGAGAAAATGAGTTATTTATAGTTGGAAAATTGGGTTAAAGTGTAAATATAATAACTTATGGGTTAAAAATAAATATTAAGGGGTAGGGGGTTTGGGGGAGGGGGGGCCTAAAATGGCCGTTGGCCAACGGCCATAATCTAAAATGGCCGTTGGTGCAACGGTCATTTTTGCAAAGGGGGGAAAAGGGCGGGGTCGGGGTAGGGCTCGGGACGGGCTCGGGGCGGGCGGGCCTGGGGCGGGCTCGGGTCTGGCGGGACGAGACATCGTCCCGTCCCGAGTTCGAGTCCCGCCCCCGTTATTTTTTTTTTAGCGGGGTCGTGGCGGGCTCGGGACGGGGTCGGGCCGTCCCGGCCCACTGGCCAGCCCTACTTATTAGTACTAGGTCTTAAGAACTTATATTACTTTTTCTTAAAAATTTGGTTGTGCTAATAATCTGGAATTCAAATCTTCATACTGTTTGGTGGAGTATTCAGGTCACTATATAATGAACATAATGTGAAGAAGATAAGCTACTAGGTCTTAAAAAGTTCTATGCAAAAATATGGTCAAAAATTTAATTTTATGAGTTTTAAATTTTATATGATAATAATTAAGTTATAAATTTAATATTTATACATAGTTACTAAATTTCTTAACACATATATTATTTAAGAAAAAATTATTGAGTTCGACGTATTTGACCTTCTATCTCGGCACTTGCTTATATAGCTACTAGGTCTTAAAAACATATATTCTACTTTTTTCTTAAAATTTTGGTTGTGCTAATAATCTGAAACTCAAATTGTAATTTGGTCAAAGCTTATATTCACTAATTATAGTGATTTTCACATAATCTATCATTTTAACCACTTCATCGTAAAAGTTTTTGAAACAAATTGCCAAAATTGATTCTTATTTAAATGTAGTTAAAACTTTAGTAATAGTCCTGTTTGGACAAATATTTTGAAACTGGAGAAGTAATTAAAAGAAAATAAAGCAAACGACCCATTTTTGCTAGCCAATTAATTTGATAACATAGAAAAAACCTTAGTAGCAAAATTTGAAGTGCTTTGAGACTTTGAACCATGTGATATTGTGACGAAAGCAACATAGGACCACAATGAAAACTACATAGTGTACATAGAAAATGACTAGATGAAGACCTACATTGTAGCCTCGTATTCATCCCACCTAGCTTTGTGAAAGTTCTGCACATGTCTCAATAAACCTCCCGTCCCACCCTGACATTTTTCCATTTTAAATTTATAAACATTTTTACAAATTTGACATCTAACTACTTGATTCTTTGGGTCCCTATAAAAAAAGCCCATGCATCTGATTTTAATTTTCGTTGTGTTGGGCCTCGTCTCATACTAGGGGGAATAAGAGGCGTTCCAGTTTCAGTTTGAGGTGCACTGGTGGGTGTGTCATCTAGATTAGTTGGTGTGTCATTTAAATTATCTTCTAAATTAAAGTCTGGTTGAGTTGCAGAAAATATCTCTATCGTTTAATGGTATATCATTAAAAAATTATGTTTCATCTATATGTGTTTGTGTAATCAATCAAATCACCATGTCTAGGAATAGGATGATTAGAAGAAGTACCCATGCCCTTGTTACCCCTACTAGAAGAAGCACTCTTACCCTTAAACATTTCTCATATTCCTTCTATTTTAATTATGCTAATAAATAATTAAAGATAATGAAATTAAATGCGCTAATTAAAATAAAGTAACAATAATAATTTAAAGAAGGAACGAAGGTACCAAACGCTGTAATCGAGGTTGAAAATTAAAACTTTGCTCGATGGATGATCCTCAAGCTATCTGCCAACTCCTAATTTTTGAACTTTGATATAGTTATACAAATGAACAAATAAAATTTTATATTTAGTAGACAATGTAGACTTGTAGAGAAATAGATTGAGAGATTGTAGGAAGATTTGTGAGAAAGATGAAGAGAAAATGAAGTATTTATAGTTGGGAAAATTGGGTTAAAGTGTAAATATATTAACTTAGGAGTTAAAAATAAATATTAAGGGGGTAGGGGCGTTGGAGGGGGGAGGCCAAAAATGGCCGTTCCGGGGCGGGACCGGGCCGACCCGGCCAACTGGCCACCCTTATATTAAATATGAGTGGGTCGGTTTTTTATCTGTTTTTTTTTCCTAATACATTTCCAACCCACCCATTTGCCAGCACTAAAGGGAGGTGGCCAGAATCAACTTTTCTTCTAATTTTATAATAAGCTAACTAGCTAAGTAAGTAAGAGTTTATGCCCAGATACTTGCGATGTCTTGTTGTGCTTCACTTAACTTAGCATCTTGACCGAGGAGATTATGTTGTCATATGTGGATATTTAAGTTCTTCTATTGGCTGTATCAGTACTTCAATTCAATGGTTATCCGTGTAATAATATATCCAGGAGAATTTAACTAGTATGCCTTTTATCACCTCCCGCTATCACTTTAGGTTGGAGCAGAAGTGGATTGAAGTTTCAGTTGACACCCAAGTGGACACTCTCATAAATGCTGTCAAAAATGGAAATTCTATGGCCGATAGTGGTCCCGGAGTGCTACGAACAATGGTCTTTGCAAATACTGTTGAGGCTGTGGAAGCTGTTGCTAAAATATTAACAGGAGCTGGGGTTGAATGTTTCCTCTACCATAGTGATAGCTCTTTGGAGGAACGTACAAAGAATTTACTTGATTTCCAGCAGGAAGGTGGTGTTTTTGTGTGCACGGATGCTGCAGCACGTGGTATTGACATTCCAAATGTTTCACATGTTATTCAGGTTTGTTTTTTTAAGTGAAGAAATTGTTTCATACCTACAATAGTTTCTGCTTGTTCTTTGATGTATGACACTGGTTTAAATATAATGACATCATTTTTCCTGTAGTTCCGTACATATCTATAGCTTTGACATGTTTTTCCCGCTCAATTCTTTTTGTGGTGATTTTTTTGCCCCTCATTGTAGGCGGAGTTTGCCACGTCCGCTGTAGATTTTCTGCACAGGGTTGGTCGTACAGCCAGAGCAGGGAAACCTGGCCTTGTTACGAGTCTCTATAGAGAATCAAACCGTGATCTTGTTGCTGCCATTCGTCTAGCACAAACAATTGATATGCCAGTGGTAAGTTCCATATGTTATAACACTTTAAGGTCAATTAATGTTTGCTAGAGGAGAAAAATGACCCTCTAAACTAGCTTAGTAATGTATAAATTTCATTTCTTTTAATGATAGAAGTGTGTGTTTGATTATCTTAATGAAATAATTTCACGATTCTCGATTGATTTCTGATGTTCTTGATAATACATGCCAAAGTTGTTTGTAACTTCTCGGCTTCAATTTCTCAACAGATTCTTTATGTACTCATTTTGAGGATAGTAATTAACTACTGTTAATGTTATCAATATTAAGATTGATATGTTTTCGACTGTGTGACTACAGGAGAAGGCATTTAGCAGAAAAAGGAGCTTTCGCAATAAAATTAAGAAAAGAGGCAGAGAAGCTTCCAACATGAGGTGAAGATTGTTTTGATTTTGACTTGGAGTTCCTATTTGCATTCGTTTCTCCACACTGTTTGTATTTTAGAATGTTAATGTAATATCCCTAAACAGTAAAAGAAATTAATTAGTGCAGAGTATTTGATTTGGAAGTCATCACATTTCCCCAGTTCTCTTAATCACTAAGCATCAAACTGTTTGGAAAAAGGAAGAAGAAACATAAGTAGAATAAAAAGATCATACAAACAATTTTTCGTTTAGGATTGAGACTTAGTTGTTACTTTTTTTTGGGCAATTAAACGTATTTTCATATTTCCTCATATTTTCATTAATCACCAGTTTTAGTGGCTAAGAGAATGTCATCTATGCTCCTGCTCCTGCTCTTGGTGTTGAAAAACTCTGCTATTCCTTTCGATCCAAATAGTGTAGACAACAGTTGCAAGGTTAGCATTCAACATAGTACCTCTAGCCTGCTCATTGACCCATTTCCATGGTAAAATATTCATCTGCCATTTGAGCCATTGCAATATTCCCAACCAGATAGTGTGAGAAAGGACATTCAAAATATAGATGTAATGCAGTTTCAATGGAAGAATTGCACAATACACATTTGTCATCCATTTAATTAACCTATCCTTAGTTCTCAATCTTCCAAGCAATGTGAGCCATAAGATGAATACCTGTTTCGGCTCAGCAACATTATAACAAATGAGGTGCTTCCAATCAACATTAGGGATATTACCTCTTAGGTACTTGTACGCAGCAGCAATCTGAAATTTCCCCTTATGCACTATATTATTTACTGCAAGCAACTCAGGCCAGAATTTCCTCATAAAGGTAACGACTTCGGACATGGCCAGCTCCCATAGTGTGACAGGCGGTGTGTACAAGGCCCGGGAACAAATTCACCGCCGTATGACTGACCGGCGAGACCATCAATCAGTTGATTTGTTCTAATTCATTGAATTTTAAGTAATTTGATATTATTTACGTGTTACTGCATTTTGTTCACAGAGGGAGTAGAAACTAGTCCAACGAACATTGCACCATATTTGTGAAAGGTCATAAATTTGACACTTTAATTAGGCTCAAATTCACAAAATAATAACACCTGAATGTAGTTACACGCTTTCCTCCCATCATGAGGATCGAGGTTTAAATTTCAATTGAGACAAAAATGTTACACGCTTTCTTCCAATCTCCTTACGTCTTCATGGGTGAGTAATACTCGATAAAAATAATAATCATGTTTAACATAATCTAACTTCATGGGTGAGTATCAAATTTATAGATGAGATATGGAAGATTGGCGTGAGGCCTAAGTTAGATGAGTTGTTAAAAGAGAAGAGTTATTATTTTGTTTAAAGGAGGTAATGGAAGGGGAGAGGAGTTATGCCACAAAATGGAGAGATTTGGCTAAGAAAGCAATTAGTGAAGGAGGTAGCTCGGACAAGGCTATTAATGAATTTGTGGACACTCTAAATTTAGCCTGCTAGATGAAGTACAAGAAATTCTTGATTTCCTTCTAAATAATCATATGTAGTCTATTGGAGCATTATTTTGATGGCTTATTAGGCCAATTGATAGTAATAAAGTTAGATTATATGAATTCGATTTTTTTGTCATCTTGCATTCACCTTTTGAATTTTACACTTGCGATGTTCGCATCCAATGGGACTATACTTTGTTGACGGTCGATTGAATGGTTAATGGATCTACAAATTTTTTGATTAAACTACTCAAATTTTATGATTTTTCCTATATATTCTTTTTCTCTAGAAGTATATCCTAGATTTTGCCACGTTGCAAATTCATGACTTTTTATGTTGTTAATCTGAGCCTTGGGCATCAAATCTACTACCTCACAACAATATGATGTAACGTTCATTTGACAATTTTTACGTCTTGTGTAGACAAAATCCAATAATGACTATGTTTCAATCCTAATAAAATTGTTTGCATGATTTTATTCGAACGGTTTGCTAGCTGCTTCAGCCCCGGAAAAAATAGAACTGGGATCATATGATTACTTTCAAGTACTCCACTACTCCACACTAGTTTCTTTTACTTCTTATGGATATTAAAATAACACTCTCAAGTACAACCTGTTTGGATAAACAAAATCAAAGTATGTACTGTAAATGTGTATTATTGTTGTTTTATATATAAAGGGCCTGCACTTAATCATGTTGTTCACAAATTGCCTACGTACGCCATTATTAAAACCTTTTAAGGATCAAGTCCAATGTAGTTCTGTTACATAACTGATCAATGGCTCACTACATATACCCAATTGAAGCAACGCCAACAATTCTTTTTCCGCTTTCAATTTGTTATCGAATTCCACTGTCCTTCTAATACTCTCTATTGCAATCCTAGCAGCTCCTCTTTACCAAGCACCGCTTCTTGCGTTTTGATGATTACGTTGTCGAGACATTTATCACATTGCAGCTTGTAGTTCTCTTAAACATTTCATAACGTTTATGTGATTATTAAAGCTTTTCATTAAGAGTAAAATGAGAAGTTTATGCTAAGTGTATAAATTTAGAAAGCTATCATTCTTTTTGGAACATATTAAAAAAAATATTATCACATAAATTAAATGTGTGGAATATTTAAGTATTTTTATAAAAAGCACAAATGAGTTCTAAGTTTTTCTATTTCATTGAGAATTCTCAGAGATGCAACATCTTCATATTGATTCTGTATTATATTTCACATCTTACAAAGTTCTAACAATGGACATGGGTTGGTGATACACTTTGGTCGGTGCCTTTAGTATTGGTCAACATGATTCTATGATGGGCTTCGACTATCATTTTTTTGTGCGGATTATCCTTCAGAAGCACTGGTCTTTAATTTTTGCCCCTCAAATTGTTGGTAGGATAAGGTCCGCGTACACTCTACACTTTCCAGATCTCATTTTGTGGGATTATACTGGGTATGTTGTTGTTGTTGTTAAATTGTTGGTCTTTAAATTTTGTCATTCGCTTAAAAATACTCCGAGGTTTCGGGTTTGAACCCCCCCCCCCCCCCCTCAGTTATAAATTTAAAAAAATATCGCAAAGCATAGTTTGCTTGCAAACTCTACCTTATAAGACAAAGTTTGCCTCTTAAGGGAGATGCATACTCTGCCTTAAGGTAGAGTTTGCTACCTTAAGGCAAACTCTACCTTGCGAATCCAAATGGTGTTTTGCGATTTTTTTAAAATTTTTTTTCACTAAACTAGGGTTCAAATTCAAACTCAGAACCCAATTTTTTTTTTGGTGAAAAACAAAAATTAAATATTTCTAATTTAAGGGGCAAAATTAAAGAACACCCCGAAAGAGGGGCATTTGTGCGAATTGCCCTTCGACTATTGGTTCTTTGGCCTGCTTCAAACTAAGGTTGTCCAGTGGGCTGGGTCGGCCCGATCCCGATCCCGACCCGTCCAGTCCCGATCCCCCAAAGTAAAAAAAAAAATTTGTCGGGATCGGGGTTCGAACTCAGGACGGAGCCTGGGTTCGTCCCGCCCCGCCCCGCCCCATCCCGATCCCGACCCGTCCCCCTTTGCAAAAATAACCGTTGCAACAACGGTCAAATTTTGATTTTGGCCGTTGTGCAACGGCTATAATAGCCATTTTTGGCCCCCTACCCCCTTAATATTTATTTTTAACCCCTAAGTTAATGTATTTACACTTTAACCCTATTTTCCAACTATAAATAACTCATTTTTCTCACAAATCTTCCTACCATTTCTCTAATCTCTCAATTTATCTCTCTACAATTCTACAAATGTTCCTACCATTAAATATTATACAAAGTTAAAAAATGAGAGTGAAGTTGACAACTAGCTTGAGGATCATCCATTGAGCAAAGTTTCAATTTTCAACCTCGATTACACGTCGACGTTTGGTACCTTCGTTCCTTCTTTGAATTATTATTGTTACTTAATTTTAATTATCACACTTAATTTCATTTATTTAATTATTTACTTGTATAATTAAAATGGAAGGATTTAAACGTTTGATTATGGGTAAGGGTAAGGGTGCTTCTTCTAGTAGGGGTAATAAGGGTAAGGGTACTTCTTCTAGTAATTCTATTCCTAGTCTCGATGATTTGATTGATTTCAATAATATTGATGAAAATGTTTTTTTAATGAAATACCAGTAGATGAATCAGAATTTAATTTAGACGATAATATAGATGACACACCCATTAGTGCATATCAACCTCATGCTCAGACTGAAACTGCAACTGGAGTGTCTTCTATTGCCCCTAGTATGAATCGAGGCCCCACAAAATAAAAATTAAAATCAGATGCATGGCATTTTTTTGATAGGGACAAAGAGAATCAACTAGCTAGATGTAAAATTTGTAAAAATGTTTATAAATTTAAAATCGGAAAAGGTCAAGGTGGGACGGGAGGTTTACTGAGACATGTACAAAGCGAGCACACAACTAGGTGGAATCAATACCTGGCTAAAAATTCGGGTGTGCCAATGCCATCTGAGTTGGGACAAGGTTTACATAGTGTCCCCGACCTAGTACAGGGTCAAAGTAACCTGACGACGGAGGGAATTTTTGATCCTAAATATGATAAAAATAAAGATAGGGAAAATATGACAAAATTAATTGCGATGGAGGGTTTGCCTTTTTATTTTCTTCTTCTCCTGGTTTTATTCATTACATTCGAGAAACATATAATTCTGCTTTTAATGGTTTTCCTAGATCAACTGTTAGAAGGGATGTTTGCAAGTAAATATCAACAATATTTACGTTATGCGCTGTATCATTTTAATGGCAAAGTGGTTATCACTTCTGACATAGGCTGTAGTATTAACGGTAATGATTATTTAACGGTAACATGTCATTGGATAGATCAAAATTGGTATATACAAAAATGTATTGTAGCATATAGATATATAGATGATAGGCACACTGGTAGTTTTATTGCAGATAATATTAATGAAATTTGTGAATACTATGGAATAAATGACAAAATTATGACTATTACATTAGATAATGCTTCTTCTAATGATTATGCTATAAGACTTTTAAAACTTAGATTAACTCCATCTTTTTCTGATCATTTTCATATAAGATGTGCGTGCCATATTTATAACTTAGTTGTAAAGGATGTCCTAAATTTTTTTGAAAGCATTCTTGATAAAATACAATTTGCTATAAACTTTATTTTTAAAGGTAAAAAAATACAAAGACGCAAAGAGTATAAAAAAATATGTCATGATTGTGGATTATCATATAGAAAAACCCAGAAGAAATTTCGACTAAGTGGAATTCTATGTATGAGCAACTACTTGTTACTTACGATTATAGACAATCTATTACTTTATTATTTAACACCCATAATAAAAATCCAAGGGATATGCTTGTAGATAGTGACTGGAATACAATTTTTTAGAACTTAAAGGATTTTTAGAGAAATTTTATCAAGCTACTAAAGAATTTTCCGGTATTTATTATCATACTATTTCAAATATGTTATTTTATATAGCTCTAATATTTTTATTACTTAATGAATATATGCAAAAACCAACTTATAAGGCAGCTATTGAAAAAATGTTTTAAAAATATTTTTTTCTATCCCCACTATTTATATTGTTGGTGCTGTATTAAATTCAACTATTAAAGTAGACGGTTGTAAAATACTTGTAGAAACGATTTATGATTGTGTAGAAGTACTTCCAACAGACCTAACTGAAGAACCAATTGACACACCAACTAAAGAAGCAGTTACGTCTAGCATACACACCGAATGCAAAATAATATATACGTATTACTAACAACAAAGTGCAAATAATCAACCGGCTTCTGTACCATCTTCTACTAGTTCGCTGCAACCTTATAAAAAACATGTGATTTCTGTTGCTAGTATTCAAGGCCTTAGAAATAAAATGTGTAGTGGTTCAACTTCTTCACAAGTTAGCGAATTTGATGTTTATGTTTTGCAAGGTGCTGTACCGTATGAATTAATTGTCAATGCCGAAGAACAAGAAGACTTGCTGAAATACCGGAGGGAGAATGAGAAGACATTTCCGACGCTAATAAAGATGGCCCGAGATGTGCTAAACATTCAAGCGTCATCAACATCGTCTGAAAGCGCTTTTTCTGCGGAAAGATTTCAAATTGGAGAGCACATACATTCATTGGCGGGAGACACATTGGAGATTACAGTTTTATTTAGAGACTGGATTTGTGCGGAGCGTAGGAGGTGCGGCCAACCGGAGACCAACAAAGAAGAAGACTACAACTACAACTAAATATTGTCCGAGGGAGCAGGAAGCGACATTGAAGAATTTGACAAACAAATTCCAATTCCAACAGAAGATCCTCGAGACATTGTGAGGAAGTTCGAAAGAGTATGGTTGAATATGTAATTTTTTAATTGCAATTTTAGTATTTTACTATGTCATTTGCAACTTTTGAACAACACCACAAAGTTGTAATTTTGAAATTGTATTACTATGTCATATTTCTATTAAATAATATAAGAGGCACAAAAACAGCATTGAGATATTTTTATTACACTATCTTGTTCAATTATTGGAGTGTTTGTATATAACTATATATTATTTTTTAAATTAAGTTGAAAAAAAAGAAATCCTGAGTCCCAACCCGACCCGATCCGCCCCTACCCGACCCCGTTCCGGCGGGATGTGGGACGGGACGGGACCTCCCACCGTCCCACCTATCCCGACCCACCAGGCCTGTCGGAACCCGAGTCCCTACCCTCCCCCCGTCCCGCGGGACCCGCCCCGTTGGACACCCTTACTTCAAACTGGTAGTTCAACCCACCATCGTGCAAATACTAGGTGGGTCATTCGCATAAATGTCCCTATTTTGGGGTGGTCTTTAATTTGTCTTTTGAGTTCTTTAATTTTTGCATTTTATTATTTTTGGCGCGGTATAATTAGAATTTTATTTTGCATAATTAGTGTTTATCTTCGGCACATATATCATACACAACCCACTGATTATGCTGAATAAGGCATAACTGTCAACACTCAACATAATATGAAAAAAAACATAATTTTAGATTTTGGCGGGCATAATTAGCGTTTAATTTCAACATTTTTATCATAACATCCACACAAACTATGTTGGATAAGGCATAATTTTCAACACTCAACATAATTTTAAAAATTACTATAAAAATATGCCGCATAACATAATTCCTACATAATTTATGTCGTGCGAGTCAAAAATTCAGTTTTCGAAAAAAAAATTATTATAGAGATTATGTCTTACGAAATAGACATGATTATTTTCATAAAATAAATAGCATGGACAAAAATTAAAGACCATTGCGTTTGGTGGGAAATCCCCACAAAAAAATGACACTAGGTAGACTTTAGGTCGCCCGCATAAAATGGAAAACTTTTTGATGGGAAAATTTCATAAGCAAGCGAGATTATTAGTGCATTTTTTTTGAAAGAACGTTTTTGCCCCTTTAAACCAAACTAATTATCCGTCCATATCCTCATTACTTTCATACCCCGGAAAAAACTAAAACTATACCCGAGATGCTCCTTTCAATTATGATACCAATATAGTAAATAAATATATTAAGATGGTATTATAGAAGACTGCTTCAGTCCTTCTCTTAGTCCTCCATGAAACGATCATGGTATATAAATATACTGCGATGGTATCACGGAGGAAGGATTTTGGGGCGAGGGATATGTCGAGTAAATAATTTTGGGCGAAGGGTACGGCGGGTAATTAATTTAGGAGGGGCAGTGGCAAGTAATTATTTTATATTTAGGGGTATTTCAGTTAGTTTCCCCTTTTTTTGGGCAAAAAATAGGATAATCTTTTCTCAAATTATAGCCTATAAATCGTATGTGTGCAGACACTATCAAAATGTATACACACTACAACAACATATATCCAGTGAAATGCCACACTGTGGGGTCTGGGGAGGATAGAGTATACACAGACCTTACCTCCACCTTGGTAGGTAGAGCGGCTGTTTTCGGGAGACCCTCGGCTCAAGACAAAGCATAATCACAAGCAAGACAATCAAAACAAAGCAAGAGTAAAGAGTAAACGATCAGACTCAGATAATTAATTAAAGCAGTTTAAAGTGCATTCGAACAAAAGGGAGCAGTAGCTAACACAACTAAATAAGCTAAACAAAATACACTAAAGAACACATAGCACCATAAATACCTTCTATTTACATCGGTAGCATATACACAGTATGTGCGCATATAAAAATTGTGCATATAATTTAGTGATACGTGTATCAATATGTATATATGCTATAAATTATAAAATATAGCTATATTTTGTAATTGCTTAAAAGTACCACTATAAAAGTGTGATTACGGAGCATAATCAGTTATATTAAATACTTTTTACCTTTTAATTTCATGAGTTCAGGCTGTTTTATTGAATACACTATTTTAATTTAGAGAAAATTACATAATAAGTCACGATATTAGAATTAAGCACATAAAAAGCACAACTTTTCAAATTCTTCAAAAATAACATTGTCTATTACATTTATAACATATTAAAAAAAAGTATCATGAAAAGGAATATCCCCTAAATTAAGAATTCAGATATCTTTTATTCATTGGCCTCAAATTAGCAGATCTATAAATGACATCCTCCCCAATCCCAGGAGATTAAGCATTAGGGCGATGATGGGTATACTTCTTAGCTAGCACCTTTCGCACTACAGTTCTCGGGGCGTCCCCTATCTCTAGTTTTGAGGGAATGTTGGTTAGTTCTATCGAACGAGAGTTAGGTTATCAAAGTTTGAACAAACAAAAGTAATTCTCAAAGACTATTCAATTCATCCCAATTATGTCTGGTAATAGAATAGGGCGGTTTGCTCTGACCAAGACTTCACTTTTTGCTCCGTCCGCGGAGCGTATGAATTTTCTGGAATGTAGATAGACCAAAAGAGGGTTTAGTTGTTTTCCTTTCATCGTTACCAGTTTTCTAAGTTGGATAAGAACTATGTGTTTGATACCATCGAGTCAGGGAAGGAATCGATCTCAATGGATACCTCGTTACTGCCCAGAGGAGAAGAATAGGTAGGGATGACAGGATTTGAACTCGTGACATTTTTTACTCAAAACAAAGGCATTTTTTGGGGAATCTGCTCCAATGCTGCAAACAGTCAAATCTGAACTGAACCCTGTCTTAAGGAGAGGCGCGGAAGCAACTCGACTGTAAGGAGAGGCGCGGTTTTGCTCCTCAGCCTACGGGGTATTAACATTCGTTTCCAGTTGTTATTCCCCTCCCAAGGGCAGGTCCTTACACATTACTCACCCGTCCGCTACTGGAAACACGGTTTCCCGTTCCACGTGGACTTCGTTTTTACGCCAATTCACTCGAAAGGGGTTCTCCACCTCTACATTTTGTATACGAGATGGGTCGGCCTATTGGGACTCATACCAGACCGTGGACTTTTATTGCTCTCCATGGAGCTTTTGGCCTAATAGGTTTCATGTTACGTCAATTCGAGCTTGCTCGATCTGTTCAATTGAGACCTTATAATACAATCGTTACCTCTCTATCTATCTCTGAGATGTTTGGATTTTTCAAAACTCCATGGACATGCAGAAGAGAAATGCTATCGCATTATAGGCAGCTTTACTGGTGAAGCGGTCGATAATTATTTCGACCATCTCACTTGGTGACAGTTTGTGCGTGCCATAAGGGGGAGCCCCGTCTCCCTTCTAACTATGAGAGAAAGCTCTGCAAGCTTCCCCCTTGCTCTATAGAAATAGACTCAACCTAGAATTGATCGACCAATTCCCCCGTAATTGACCCTAAGCTCGAGGGAATGCTATTCTGATATCTTGAGATTAAATATAGATTTCATTCGTGGAAGCGGACCTTTGATTTCCTTGGACCACGTAAGAATTCATCGTCTGATTGAATTTGCTTTTTCCTCCCTCTTCGATCGATCCTGAAGACGTTCTCTTAGCAGTTGACATCTCAACAGAGTCCTCCGATCGAGTTGGAAAACAGCGGCTACAACGCGCGGTTGCTATTAGCTTTTTTATTTACTTGAGGCATAGGGATAGGGCTTTGAAAAAGCTAGGTACGGGATTTAAGGATTTTATGCACCAAGTCAATGAGCGAGGGATGATGGAATTATCGACTCAGAATGGGTTCTGCTCAAAGGCTGACGTACTTCCAATTCGTCTATTACACCCTGGATTTTGATAGTTTTTTGTTGTGCGTCCTCAACTAATTGAGCATAAGGATCCCTTTGCATTTTTTTGAGGGTTTTAACTCGCAGAAAAAGATTGTTGACTTTCTAAGGGACCTTTTGACTTTCCCGTAGATTTCTTCAAAACTCTTTCTTTTCTGTTTTCTTCTCACCTCATAGTTTTGAAATGAATGTCTTTTTCTTTCTTGCTTCGCCGACCTTCTATCCCGGTGAACAATGTTCCACTGATTAGGCGGGGACAGAATTTGAACCTGCAATCTTCAGGTCATGAGCCTAATGAGTTGACCAATTCCTCTACCCCGCTTCTTCCCCTTCTCTTTCGACCATTCTATCAAATCTTTAAGAAGGGGCCTAATCTCGTATTTGATGGTAGGCGTGGCGATAGGCTTCATTTCTACGACTGCCTTTCCAGCCGTGCGATCGAGACTACACTACGTAGGTACCTATGCAGGTGAGGCGTCGGTCGATCCTAGAAATAGTGGAAATGGCGCGAGGAGTTAACGACGAACGTGCTGCAATAGAGAGTGAAAGATCCTCTCTTTTGACTTTTGAAGTGGAGCGAGACCCGAAAAAAAAGATAGAAGATACTCCGCTGAAAGTAGGGATTAGGGGTAGCTCCCTTGTCGACCAAGATTGCTGTTTTTGCTAAAACCTTTTTCAAAAGTCTTCAAAGAGCCTTTGCATATTTTACGAATTCTTCTTAGTAGGGACCTAAACACATGAATTTCTTTTCTCAGAGTCAGGAACCCTCGGTAAACAAAAGCCTACATAGCAATTCCAATTCTACGCCTTAAACCACTCGGCCATCTCTCCTACATAATGATTATGACCCAAAAACCGAGTGAATAGCGAGTCAGTCGCTCCGTAAAAGTAAGGGGGAGTCAGAAGCATGCAAAGTAAAAGGCGGGTAAAACTCACATAAGCAGAGGGGGAGACACATTCATGAAAAGCGATAAGCCGCGCCCGTTTGAAGTGGTGAAGGCCTATGCTACAGTAAGCAAAAAATTAGGTTGAGGTTACGAAGTCACTTAGTCGAACTAGAAAACTATAAAGAAAGGGAGGTCTACCGGGAAGAGAGAGCCGCTGTCATTCTTCGCTCGTTCGCGAATCAACTGCATATGAATAGGCTCTTCCTTAGGCCTTCAAGGAGGAAGAGTAGAACCTGGTGAACCGGGCATACTACTTTCCAACCTTCTCTTCACTTTCTTCTCTTAAGAAATTTCGAGTTGGTCAGAGGTGCGAAGAGAAAGATTTATTTTTTATGACTTCCACTTATCGATCCCAGCCCAGAAAAGTGACCGACCAGGGCAGGGCCCAATTGATCTCATTCCAGGATTCAGAGGAAGGCATTCTGTCCGGTAATGAAGTTCGAAGTTTCCGGCTTGCTTTCTCTCTTCTCTTCTCTTGCCGTTGGCAGTCTCTAAGGGATAAATCCATCATTTATCTCTCTTCTTTAACGATAAACATCAATATTTTTTGTTATCACTCTTCTTCAACCAATATATCCTCCATCTGCTACTTTTCATCTTTTCTTTTATTTTCCCTTCTGGTTGATTCAAGTTACGGAGAATTTAAGTAAGGTTTAAGGTTAGAAAATAAATTATACCAATAAGATGTTCCGTCAAACTCTCTTACCTTTAACATATATGAGTATGAATGCTTGATGTCTTTAAACTGGAATCACACTAAACATCCACACATACAAGATCATACATGTAATATACAGAATATAGTTTATGTTGAAAATTTGCCTTTAATGGGGATTGCGTCCACCCATCTTTAATGACTTAAACACTAGGGTTCCGCATGTTGGAGACTTTGTTTCTTCACACGTGAATAATCTACTATGTAAGTAGATGATCGTAGGGCCAATGATCGTCAAATTTCGTTAAGAAATGAAAGAGATATTGGTCCACAAAGTAAGGTGTTTGAGGCATGAAAAATATGGTGTGGAACAAATCTCCCTCATCGGTGGGGAAATGAAGAATTGTTCATTTTATAAGCCTCAAAAGTGGATAAGGGTTTGAGACCCCAAGGGTAACCCATGTGTTTGAAGGAGGGAGGACTTAGGTGTGCTTAGGTTCAAGGCTAGACCCACACGCGCGCCACCACCCGCCCGGGCTAGGCTGGGGGCTTCTTCTAATATTATCTTTTTGGACCACAAATTGCTTAGTATTTATAGTTTGGTCCCTGGAGTTTCAGGAAAGATAAAATTGGAAAGAGGCTCACGGCGGAAGGCAGAAAGTTTCTGCCTCTTGGGCTGGTTTTGGAGCATTGAATTTCCATTACTTGGCACTTGAATTCAGCAATTATTTAGCTGATTGTAACCCCTCAATAAGTGTCATTACATGGCTATTGAAAGCCATTAGTTGGTTAGTTGAGAGGTCATCCTCCTTACACTATAAATTGAGGCCTTTGGCTCAATTGTTCAAGACTTAAAAAAATTTCAGAAATCTTCTTCTTCCTCTCTAGCATCATTTCATTACTCAAAGTTCTTCAAGAGTAACACTTGAGTTTCCTTTGCTCATTTGTTAAGTTGTTGTTTTATCTTGGGAGACTATTGCCCATAACGTAAGATGATATATACGGGACAATCTTGTCTTAAAGACTGAGTGTCATCACTCGACTCAGCGAAGTTTCAAAGTGGTTGTAATCGTTCTTATTTCCAGTTTGTTGTAATCGTTAGTAGTTTATCCTTTCTGGCTATTATAATATTTACTTACTTCCCGTTTCCTACAATTGTTGTAACTCACAGTTTATTATACAACTTATAATAAAAATTATACCACGTATATAATATTTGTTACACTACATATAATTAATTTATGAAAGGTATATATAATATATAATTTATTACAAAGGGTGTTATACCAATAATATTCTATGTATAACATATACTACATATTACAAAATTTTATAAGTAATATACATAATATAAAAAAAAAATGCACTTTCGGATTGTGGAGGAAGTATATAAAATGAGAAAAACCGTGGCAAAGCAGTTACAGGGGATATGGAGTTCCCACGAAATCATAGGTAGGTAATGCTGTGAGATCATTATTGCCGCTTCACGTATAGAGGTTTGTTGGTACTCTATTATACTTTATAAAGCAGTATGGGAAGTAAGTAACTATTACAAGTATTCGAAAGGATAAACAAATATTCAATATTCAGAAATTGAATCTTGTTGAACAAATAGGCCAATCTTCAAAACTGCCGCAAGCTTGTTGTGTCTTGAATCTTGATAACCTGAAATCAAGAAACAACTAAATCTGGATGGTTACAACGTTGTGTGTTGAGTCGAGTGATTGCCCTCTGTCCTTAAGACAAGATTGCCCTCTGTCCTTAAGACAAGATTGCCCCGTATATATGCTTTTACGTTAGCGGGCAATAGTCTCCCAAGATAAAACAACACTTTAATCTCAATGCTACAAAGCCAATAGGTTGAGCCTGACTAAGAAAACAAATATGAATCGACTTGCTGAAGATATGGAAAAGGAAGGAAGAGTTTCAGTTTACTCTTCGGTTTTGTCTCTGTGTATATAGTGTGTCTCTGTTGTGTATATTTTGTGTATATCACACTGTATTTCGTCACTGTTTTTGGGTATTTTTCGTCACTGTTTTGCAGTGTTTTTACTCACTGTTTTGCAGTGTTTTACTCACTGTTTTGCAGTGTCTTTCGTGACTGAAATGTGCTGCTATTTTCGTGTGTATTCTCTCCACAATTGAGCCAAAACCAGCTCAATATATAGCAAGGAGGAGGGCTGCCCAACAGCCACAAACAAGGCTGTTAATAGCCATTAGTGAGGGCTGTTAATGGCCATTAGGAGGCAGATTAATGGCAGGTTTAAGGGTTGTTCATGTTGAAGAAGGCTGATAATGGAGGAGTTAATCAGCCAAGTATTGGCTGATTAATGCCTCAAAAAACAGTTCCAACGGTCTGCCTTCCGTCACCCCAAAAACAACTTTCCAAAAATTCTAGGGACCAAACTGTAAATATTAAGCAATTTGGGGTCCAAAAAGTTAATATCAGAAAGTCCCCACTGCCCATGACCGAGACCGGAAGGGCGGACGGCGGCGGCGGGCGTGTGGGCTTAGCCTTGAACCCATGCACATCTAGGTCCTCCCTCCTTTAAACACATGTGATACCCCTTGGGGTCCCAAACTCTTTACCACATTAGACTTATATAGAAAGCAATTATTCATATTCCCACCGATGTGGTAGATTTGTCTCACACCATATTTTCATGCCTCAAACACCTTACTTCGTGGACCAATATCTCTTTCATTTCTCAACGAAATTTGACGATTCTTGGCCCTACGGTCATCTACTCACTTAGTAGATTATGCACGTATGAAGAGACAAAGCCTCCAACATGCGGAACACTAGTGTTTAATTCATCAAAGATGGATGGATGCATCTCCCCGTCAAAGGCAAATTTCCAACAAGGTTTCCTTATACTTGGAAATTGGTTTACATTAGAACTCTTAATTAAATTGCTATGAAATGTTTATTGAATTTACCTGTTATGACTTTAGGAGTATGTAAATATTTTTATATTATTGTCAAGTTACATTTTTTCCCTTTAATTTATGATTTCCTTTTAATTTGTTTCAGAAAAATGTATCACTTTCTATATTTAGTTTCAACATTTAACGAGACAAATTTAAATATCTTACCTGGCATATTTAAGAATACTAAATTTAAAAATCATTTTGATACATTGCATATTTAATGTAAGATCATAAATAGATGTCTTTCTTACCCCTTTATACCAATCAAACGATAAAATGAAACAGAGGGTATCTCCATTTCGGGACGAATCAGTTTTTCATATAAAACCTATTTTTATGTGTTGCCCCCCATTTTTATGTGATATGAATAGAAAAATCAACTACTTCTCAAAATCCTGTTGGTGAACTTGTATATGGATATCATGAAGTGTAAAAAATATTTATATAATTATATCACTTATAAAAATAATTTGTTAATAAGATAAGTTTAACTTTTAGGTAACGAAAAAAACATTAAAAGAAATAATCCCCTTCATTATTTTCATTACTTGAATATGTATATATACAAGCTACAAAATATTTCTATTCTATTCCTAAATCTTATTCTACCATAATTCTAACTCTACAATTATGGTAGTGTATAAACCTACTTTAGGTAACAAATTCATTACAATATACTACACATATATTTTCCAAATATACAATATTTTATGTACCAAAATATGCCAAAACCGAGATGCCCAATATGGGTTGATTTCGTAGCCTTTGAATAAGGCAATATACACTTGTATATTGTGTGTATATTGCCTTATTTAACACACCCTCGCAGTCATAGCGGGCGGTCTTCGAACGCTGAGACTGTCCCTAAAATTTTCAAAGAGAACCGCTGGGAGACCCTTTGTAAAGATGTCGGCAATTTGATAACGAGACGGGACATGGCATACGCGAACGTGACCCTTTGCAACCTTTTCACGGACAAAGTGAATGTCCATTTCGATATGCTTAGTACGTTAGTGTTGAACTGGGTTACCTGAAAGGTAGATGGCACTAATGTTATCGCAATATACCAAGGTTGCCTTCTGAATGGGACAATGAAGCTCCAAAAGCAAATTACGTAGCCAACATGATTCGGAGACCACATTCGCTACCCCTCGATATTCGCGCTCGCACTTGAGCGTGATAGAGTTGCCTGGCGCTTTGCCGACCAGGAGACCAAGTTGTTGCCAAGGAACATACAGTAGCCAGAAGTCGACCGTCTGGTATCGGGACAACCACCCCAATCAGCATCCGTGTAAGAGACAAGTGTGGATGTAGATGAAGGATATAAGTGCAACCCATAGTCCAGTGTCCCCTGAATATACCGAATGATGCGTTTGATTGCATTCATGTGCTCAACCCTGGGATCATGCATGAATAAACACACCTGCTGAACCGCATACGTAATATCCGGTCTGGTAAAGGTAAGATACTGGAGGGCCCCTGCAAGACTGCGATAGCGGGTCGGGTCCTCGTATGGTGCACCTGATGCGACACTTAGCTTTGGGTTTGCATCAACTAGCGTGGAAGTGGACTTACAGGATGACATCCCAGCCCTCTCTATGATCTCAGCAGCATACTTTCGTTGAGACAAAAACAAGCCACCTGAATGACGCTTGACGACAATCCCCAAAAAATAACTCAAAGGCCCTAAGTCTTTCATAGCAAACTCAGAACTGAGCATGGTCATGATAGACTGGCGTAAGGCATCGGAAGAGGCGGTCAAAATGATATCATCCACATATAACAAAATGTAGGCCAATGATGAACCACGGCGGTAGATGAACAAGGAATTATCTGACCTGCTGTGAGTGAACCCAATAGTCGAAACAAAGTCAGCAAATCGCGTATACCAGGCCCGTGGAGACTGCTTAAGCCTATATAATGACTTCTTCAATAAACAGACATGATGAGGGCGGTTGGGATCCCTGAAACCCAACGGCTGATGCATATAGACTGTTTCCTTGAGATCACCATGTAGGAAAGCATTCTTGACATCCAACTGATGAATCAACCAAGTCTTTGAGAGAGCCAAGCTAAGCACAGTGCGAATGGTAGCCGGTTTGACCACCGGACTAAACGTCTCACCACAATCTATCCCAACCTGCTGAGTCTTACCATCACCAACAAGTCGCGCCTTATGTCGAGCAAAGGACCCATCTGAATTCTCCTTATGAGCAAAAATCCACATAGACCTGATAACATTAATACCATATGGACGGGGCACCAACTCCCACGTCTTATTATCAATAAGAGCATTATATTCATCAGTCATAGCAATTTTCCAATTAGGGTCATTTAATGCGGACACAGGATTGCGGGGCAAGGGGGATTTAGAGACATCAGAATGCAAATTAAAATGTCTTTTAGGTGTAAAAATACCTCGCTGACTGCGAGTGACCGGTCTATGACTCGAGGAAGAATTGAAGGAATTTTGGAATTTTTTTGGGCTCGGGATAGACTGACCAGCAGGCAGTGGGCCTGCTGGCCCAAATCGGTAACCGGACTCGTCGGCTGGACCAGTTCTAGAATTGGGCTGGACTGCATTGTTCCAGTGGGTCGAAGTCGTGCGCTGCCATCGGCGGTATTGTGGGTCCAGCGGGCAGTGGGCCTGCTGGAGGATTTTGGGTGCGGGAGAGGTCCAAAAAATTCCGAATAATATACGAGGATATTTGGTCATCCAAAAAATCATACGACTTAGGCTCGGGAGTATGAACTTTCGTAAAAGGGAATTGAGTTTCATCAAAAATGACATGGCGATTAATTATGATTTTCTTGGAGGATAAATCAAAACACTTATAACCACGATGATTCAACGGATAACCCAAAAATACACACGGGGTAGACCGAGCCTGAAGTTTGTTAATTGTGGTGGATGGGAATAACGGATAACACAAGCATCCAAAAATCCTAAGGTGAGAATACGAAGGGTTCTTATTATATAGGATTTTTAGGGGGGAAGAATATGTCAGACCTTTAGACGGAATTATGTTAAGAAGATATGTGGCCATTTGTAGAGCATGATGCCAAAAATATGGAGGTATGGAGGCATGAATTAAGAGAGTTCGGACAATGTTATTGATGGAACGAATTTTGCGCTCGGCCTTTCCATTTTATGGAGATGTATGAGGACACGAAAACCAAAAATTGATCCCATTAGTAGCACTGAAATCCCGAAACTCCCTATTATCATACTCTTTCCCATTATCACATTGAATATTTTTTATGTCTCTTTCGAATTGAGTACGAATGAACGCTCTAAATTTGATGAAGACGGAAAACACTTGTGATTTATTTGCAATTGGAAACGTCCACAAAAATCTAGAATAATCATCTAAAAAGAGAACATAATATCGATGACCCACTGAACTAAGAACAGGAGATGTCCATAAGTCGCTATGAATAATGTCAAATGGCATAGAAGTATGAGAATTGGAGTCTACAAATGGCAACTTAACAATTTTCCCTAATGAACAAGACTGACAAATTGGAGTACGACTCGTACCCTTACAAGAAATAAAGCTATTTTTATCTAAAACTCGATAAAATAGAAGATCCCGGATGACCCAAAGCGAGCATGCCACATGGAAGGAGAGATGGTCGCAAAAGCCGATGGCAAGGCCGGACTCGATGGATCGAAACCGGCATGATAGGATACAGATCCCCCTACTATCACACCTCATGAGATGACTCCCCGTCTTGAAATCCTTCACAGAGAAACCGAAAGGATCAAATTCAACAAAATGTAATTGTCATTTGTGAACTTTCGGACAAACACTAAATTTTTAATCAATTTAGGAGCATGTAAAGTATTTTTCAAGAGGAGTGGTGGATTGGGGGAGACAACGTTTTCTGACCATACCCTAGAATTGGAATAGAACTGCCATTACCAACAATTATCCCCCGAGGGGTGCTCAAATTGGAATAAGATGAGAGAGTACCTAATTCGGAAGTCATGTGAGTAGTGGCCCCGGTGTCCATATACCAATTTGGGTCCGGTTGAGATAACCCCAGTGTGTGCATCGCGGCCTCGATATCGGTTTGAGTTGGGCCTGCTGCATGATGGGCTTGCAGAGGTCGGGGCCCGAGAACACCAGATCGTGCTGGAGCTGGGCCGTAGCTGCTGTTCCCGCTGTTGTTGGGCCACTGGCCAGTGGGCCGCCACCGCCGGGTCGGGCTCGGGTTGTTGGCCTGGCCCCACCGCCCGCCGGAAGCTCGCGCCGGATGGTAAGGGCTGTTGGCCCATGGCCCACTGCCCCAGCCTTACTGCCATGGGCCCCAGGGGGGTGGTGGGCCACTGTTCCCTGGATGGGACCCACCGCCTGCTTGCTGACCACCGGAACCGCCACTAGAACCGCCGTGTTTGCCCCCGCGGTTTTTGTTATTATTCTTGCGATTATTCTTGCCGCCACCATTATTATGGTTTTGGCCCGAATTATTAACAAAACCCGAAGGACTAGGAGAGGACGCCACCATGACGACTGGGCTTGCTCCGGTAGCCGCCTTTTTAGCCAAACCGGCTTCTTCCAAAGTAAGCATGGAGCGGGCTTGATAGAAGTCAGGAAGAGGGTTGCTTTGGCGAAGGAGAGTTCCAACCCCATTATAGGCCTCCGAAAGACCGGCAACCAACTGTAGAACTAGATGATTATTCGTTATTGGTGCGCCAACATTACGGAGTTGATCCGCCAACTCCTTTAGTTTCTTGCAATATGCAAAAACGTTCGGAAATTCGTCCATTCGAACGAGAGAGAATTCCTGCTCGAGTGTGACGACACGTGAATGTTGGTTGTCTTGGAATATGTCACGCAATCTATTCCATGCAGCCATAGCCGTGGTATCCGGCTCAATAATCGTCTGAAGAAGGTCCACCGAAATAGTGGCATAGATCCACCGGAGAACGGTAGCATCAAGTGTAATCCATAACTCAGGATCCTCCGCAGGAAGGGGTTTAGCGGGAGGAATGATATGATGAAGAACTTGATAAGAAATAGCGTGAATTTTAAACAACTCCGCCCACGTCGCATATTGGACGTTTTCCATCTCAAGGACAATAGGGATACTGCTCTTGATATTGGGAACTGTGAGGGCAGGGTGATAATTGTTCTTAGACATATTGAAAGAACAAAGAAGAAAGGGAAATTTAAGAGAGGTGTTTGTGAGAGCGGAAGACAAATTTTGGAAGAGAAAACCCGAGGGGGGGGGGGTGTCTCGGCCAAAGGGAGGACAAAAGTTGAGAGAAAAAACTTTTGTTTAGACCTAGTCTCTTGATACCATGAAAGAAATAATCCCCTTCATTATTTTCATTACTTGAATAGGTATATATACAAGCTATAAAATATTCCTATTCTATTCCTAAATCTTATTCTACCATAATTCTAACTCTACAATTATGGTAGTGTATAAACCTACTTTAGGTAACAAATACATTACAATATACTACACATATATTTTCCAAATATACAATATTTTATGTACCAAAATATGCCAAAACCGAGATGCCCAATATGGGCAAATATGGGCTGATTTCGTGGCCTTTGAATAAGGCAATATACACTTGTATATTGTGTGTTTATTGCCTTATTTAACTAACATTTTACACAATTAAGCCACTTATAGAGTAATCATACATAAATCTTTATGAAAAAGCATACTAATTAATATGATAAAACAGTAATTAACCTATCACATGTTTTGATTCATTTTTTGGGATTGGATCCCCTTCAGTAATGATCTGCTCAAGTTCCTCCGGTAGTACCTCAAATTAATTACACGTGGCTCTTCAACATTTTAATGGTTCATATTTAGTTTATTAGTTAAAATACTTTAACCATGATTAAAGGATTTCATTGTCAGTGTAACAAATAGTACAAGCAAAGTCTGGCACAGTAAATCACTGAAGAGTTTGAAACTTGTCAGGTTTCCGCCGATAATTCGCGTTTGTATATTCTTCAGAATTAATCAGATTAAAAGATATAAATAAAAAATGTACATAAGAAAATCCAACACCAACTAAAACTAAAAACATTGTCATTTTGTTACAGTGACAATGAAATCCTTTAATCATTGTCATTGTCAGAAAGAAACATAACTAGAATTTGTTTCCAAGTTCAAAAGGCTAAGAAATTATCTCATTAATTCCTAACAAGGCATTGATTGTTAAAAGAATTGTTTAAAACTACTTTTGTTTCTTTCTCTTGAAATATTTGGAAGAAAATAAGGAAAGGACTCAAGGTTCCAAGAGGAGAGGAACGGGGAGAAAAGATTCTGACCATGATTAAATGTTTAGGTTAACAAATCAGATCTGGTCCGTCAAAATGTTGAAGAGCCACGTGTAATGAGGAACTTGAGCAGATCACTACCGGAGGGGATCCAATCCCTCATTTTTTATACTATTAGTGTATGTAACTTAAATTCTGAAAAGGTAATCATATGCATTCTTTAAACTAATAATCTTCAAACTCATGTGAATAACAAATAGCCATTCAAAACTTCTATCTTCTGAAGTGATGGTATTATAAAGAATGGATCATGGGCCTAATTCAATCCTAAAAACTAGCTTGTAGAGTGAGGATTGTCAAAATTCATATAAGGAGTCCATGTTTCCATTCCATATCCGATGCGAGACTCTTAACACTCCCCCGCACGCCCAGAACTCGTTAACTGGAGTGTGGATAATATAATTTGGGGGGCCAACATCGACGAACAAAGAATTGAAATGAGTCTGACTCTGATACCACGTAAAGAATGGATCTTGGGCCTAACTAAACCCCAAAAGCTAGCTTGTATGGTGAGGATTGTCTAAGTCCATATTGTAGGAAGATATTCCTTGATTATTATTCTCCCAAATATACAATATATATACATGGATTAAAGGAAGACTATTCTACCTTACCTAATTTACAAGGTCCTAATTACAATTACAATAATTAGAATAATTACAATATCAATTATAATAATGAGAGAGATGATTATGGGATCTTTCCATAATCACTCTAACAGTCCCCTACAGTCTTAGCTGGAGGTTCTCGGATGCTGAGACTGTCCCTGAAATCATCAAAAAGTACGCGCGGAAGACCTTTTGTAAAGATGTCACCTATTTGATAACGGGACGACACATGGAGAACACAGACTTGACCACGGGCAACTTTTTTCTCAGACAAATAAGATATCCATTCCAACATGCTTCGTGCATTGATGTTGAACAGGATTACCAGATAAATAGATCGCACTCACATTGTCACAATAGACTATTGTTGCCTTTTCAATCGGACAATGGAGCTCCAGTAGCAGATTACGAAGCCAACATGATTCAGCAACAACATTTGCCACCCCTCGGTATTCCGCCTCTACACTTGATCGAGATAGTGTGGACTGACGTTTGGAGGACCATGAGATGAGATTGTCACCTAAGAACACACAATAGCCGAAAGTGGAACGACGTGTGTCTGGACATCCACCCCAATCCACATCAGTGTAGGCAGAAAGATTCGAGACGGAAGACTTATACATATGAAGTCCGAAATGTAGAGTACCCTTAACATACCGCAGAATCCTTTTGAGAGCCCCCATATGTTCTTCCTTCGGATCATGCATGTGGTAAATAAACTTGTTGGACCGCATAGGAAATATCAGGCCTCGTAAAGGTGAGATATTGCAATGCACCCGCCAAGCTGTGGTAATGTGTGGGGTCGCTGTATGGAGTACCTGAAGCATTGCTCAACTTCGCCTTCGTGTCCACTGAAGTATGGGAAGGTTTGCACGAAGACATCTCTGCTTTGTCAAGTATCTCCTCGGCATACTTCTTTTGACTGAGAAACAGACCACCTGCATAGTGAGTGACAACAATGCCAAAAAAATAATTCAACGGACCTAAGTCCTTCATCACAAATTCAGCTGCAAGAAGGGACATAATGGACTGGCGAAGTGAAGTTGAGGATGCAGTGATGATAATGTCATCAACATACAGAAGTATATAAGCCACATCAGTGCCCTTTCTATAAATAAAGAGAGACTGACCGGACTTGCTGTGAGAGAATCCCAATTTGGAAACAAATACTGCAAACCTATTATACCATGCCCGAGGAGCTTGCTTCAGACCATATAAGGATTTTCTCAACAGGCACACATGATCTGGATGAGCAGGATCGCAGAATCCCAATGGCTGATGCATATATACCATTTCCTGTAAGTGGCCATGTAAAAATGCATTCTTGACATCCAACTGATGAATGGACCATGACTTAGACAATGCCAGACTAAAAACAGTCTTGATAGTTGCAGTCTTGACTACCGGAGTGAATGTTTCACCGCAATCGATTCCCACCTGATGAGACCTGTCATTACCAACAAGACGAGTTTTGTATCTCGCAAAAGAACAATCAGAATTCTTTTTATGGCAAAAAACCCACATGAACCGAATTATATTCACATTAGATAGTCGTGGTACCAAATCCCACGTCTTATTTTGAATAAGAGCAGTAAATTCATCTAACATGGCAGCCTTTTAATTCGGGTCTGATAAGGCAGCTTTGGGATTTTTTTAGGGCTATGGCGGCAGTGCTCCTAAGATCATAGAAGCAATGCTGCAGAAAAAGAAGATCAGTGAGGGTTGGACTGGGGTGGTTAGGTTAAAATGGTGTTTAGGGCAAAAAATCTTGTGCATTGCACGTGTTTCCATGGTCTGTTTAGGTGTTGGGCTGTTAGATGGTTGGGTGGTGTTGGCATTTTGGGCCGAAACAGTGGGTAGGGTGGTTTCGATATTTTGGGCCAAGGTAGTGGGCCTGGTACTAGTCTGGGCTAGCGTATTACCGAAAGAGGGTAGGGTGACGGGTAGAGATGGCAGTGGATCCTGGACCCGGTCCAGATCCGGTGGATCCAGATCTGTTTTATAGGATATGGATCTTCAAAATTTGGACCCGACGGATCCGGATCGGACCCAGATCCGTTTCTGCCGGATCGAATCTGGATCTGGATCTTGTATTTGAGATCCGTATCCGGTCCAGATCCGACCCGTTGATCCATTTTTATTAAATATATTCATAATCTAGAATGTAATTTTATAAGTATTTTCTTAAAATTGCTAAGCACATCATTGCAAGTTCAATTCTCAAAACAAGTTCAATTTATCCCCGCGTTAACTCAAAAACCAAAAAATAAATAGGTAACTTCGATAATAAAATCAATGTTATATTAGTGAATGACTAACATCTCAATTAGAGATGGCAGTGGATCCTGGACCCGGTGGATCCAGATCCGTTTTATAGGATACGGATCTTCAAAATTTGGACCTGACGGATCCAGATCGGACCCGGATCCGTTTATGACAGATCGGATCTGGATCTTGTATTTGAGATCCGTATCTGGTCCAGATCCAACCCGTGGATCCATTTTTTATTAAATATATTCATAACCTAGAATTTAATTTTATAAGTATTTTCTTAAAATTGCTAAGCACATCCTTGCAAGTTTAATTCTCAAAACAAGTTTAATATATCCCCGCGTTAACTCAAAAACCAAAAAATAAAGAGGTAACTTCGATAATAAAATCAATGTTATATTACCGAATGACTAACATCTCCATAGACAAGTAGTTAAAATTATATTCACTTCATTTGTGAAGATTCCAAGCACATGCAAGTTCTGCATTGTGAAAATACTAGTCAGCATTTTCCACAACTATTGTCATTGTCCAACATTTTCAATTAATAGCTCACAATCAAAACGAGACAACGAACAAAATATCTCATGAACATTTCAAAATTGAAACACAGTAAACTGTTAGCTAAGCAAAAATCGTTTGTGGATCCAGATCCGATCAGTGGACCCGGCGGATCCGAATTTGGATATGATTTTTATGGACCCGATGTATCTAGATTCATGTATGAAAAACAGATCTGGATCTGGATCTAGTAGGATCCGGTCCAGATCCGATCCGTTGTCATCCCTAATCTCCATAAACAAGTAGTTAAAATTATATTCACTTCATTTGTGAAGATTCCAAGCACATGCAAGTTCTGCATTGTGGAAATACTAGTCAGCATTTTCCACAACTATTGTCATTGTCCAACATTTTCAGTTAATAACTCACAATCAAAACGAGACAACGAACAAAATATCTCATATGAACATTTCAAAATTGAAACACAGTAAACTGTTAGCTAAGTAAAAATCATTTGTCAGTTAAAAAAAATTTCTTAGCAAGGCAACATTTTTTACATGTGGATCCAAATCCTATCCGTGGATCCGGATTTGGATATGGATCTGGATTCAGATATGAATCTAGGTATGAAAAACGGATCTGGATCTGGATCTAGTTGGATCCGGTCCAGATCCGATCCGGTTCCATCCCTAGTGACGGGTTGAGTTGTATGTGTTGGTGATGGCCTTAAACTGTTATTTTGAGAGTTTAGATGATACCTCAAAATTGGATGAATTCTGTCATCCAGAAAATCATATGAAGGTGGGGATGCCGCTCGAGATGTAGCAAACGGGAAGGTTGATTCATCAAAGATAACATGATGGGAAATAATGATTTTTCCTGTTGACATATCAAAGCATTTATATCCCTTATGATTTTGTGGGTACCCCAAAAACACGCAAGGAGTAGATCGAGCTTGAAGTTTATGAATGGTGGTGGACGGAAACAAGGGATAACACAAACATCCAAAAACCCGTAAATGTGTAAACGAAGGGATACAGTTGTACAATACATGAGTAGGGGACACATTGAAGAATAGTTTACTAGGAAGAATATTAAAGAGATATGTAGCCATTTGAAGAGCATGATGCCACAAATATGGTGGTGTGGACGAATGCATAAGGATAAAGCGAGTCATATTATTGATTGTTCGAATCTTTCTTTCAGCTTTCCCATTTGAGAAGATGTATGTGGACAGGAAATACGAATAGACATCCCGTTTTGGTGACAAAAATTCTGAAATTGGGTATTTATAAATTCTCCCCCTCCCATTATCACATTAAAAATATTTAATGGTTTTGCCAAACTGAGTTTTGATAAACACACTAAATTGTTCAAAATGTTACAGGTCTGTGATTTTTGTCCTAAGGGAAAGGTCCTCCAAAAAATCAAAAAATCATCAAGAATGAGCAAATAGTACTTACGACCTATAGCAGTTAATACAGGCGAAGTCCACACATCACAATGCAAAATATCAAATGACATAACAGTATTAGTAGTAGATGTAGAAAATGAAAGTTTAATATGTTTACCAAACACACAGATTTGGCAAACAGAAGAGTCTAAACGTCCATTACAAGAAACTAAATTATTCTTCCTAAATTGATTAAAAACTGGTGCTCATGGGTGTCCCAACCTATTGTGCCATATACTAGGTGAGATGACCGCAAAGGTGGAAGGTTTGACCATGTGGTTATTGGAGACATAGATGATGGGGTATAAGTCCCCCATGCTATTACATCTCATGATCTGCATCCCCGTCTGAAATTCCTTCACAGAAAAATCAAATGGATCAAAATTCATAGAAACATTGTTGTCAGTTGTAAAACGTCTAACAAAGATCAAAATTTTTATTAATTTTGGTGCATGTAAGACATTTTTCAAACATAAAGGTGGGTGGGGAGAGGATAATGTTACCTGACCAATACCACGAATTGGAATTTTCTGTCCACTGCCGACAATAATATTTTTATTACCGCTCATATTAAAATAAGACGAAAGATTACCTTGAGATGCCGTCATGTGTGACGTAGCCCATGTATCCATGTACCACGATTCATCTGGAATATTCAGATTCATGTGACTCATGGCTTGTTCAATATCCGTGGGTGCACATCCGACAGAATATGGTGCCTGAGCTGCAAACACATGTTGTGGACGAGATCCGAGAACCCCGGGTTGGCGATTTGAAGAAGGAGGAGGCCGGGCCCATGAAGAGATATGGAATGGGCATGGCGGGGTAGCCTACTGTTGGGCCCAGGCCCGCGGTGGGTACTACCCCCACTGCCCGCCACTGCCCGGGCTGGCTGCCGCCATTGGCGGTTTGTCCCCCGCCCCGTCCACGTCCTTTTCCACCATTATTTTTTCCTTTATTGTATCGATTTAAACCCTGTTTTTACCATTATTTTTATGAGTATTATGGCCACTCGAATAAGAATTTTGGGGCTCCAAATCAGTGGAAAAAGAGTTGTTAGAGACTAGAGTCGTTCCACCGGTGGTTGTGCCCGATGATGCCTTCTTTGCCTTCTCGTTTCCTCGAGGATTAACCTCGAACGGGCCTCGTAAAAGGGAGGTAACGGATTGCTTTGTTGAATGAACGTAGCAACACCATCATATTGTTCATTCAGCCCCGCAATCAACTGAAAGACTAACCTTTGATTTGTCACGGGCGAACCAACATTGAACAGTTGGTCCGCAAGTGCTTTTAATTCTTGACAATAGACTGAGATGTTAGAAAAATCATCCAATTTAATATTTGTAAATTGGTGTTCAAGATAAATGGCCCTGGACATTTTGTTATCTTGAATTTTTTTTTCTAATCTTTCCCACGCATGTTTAGCCGTAGAATTGGGTTCTAAGATGGTATGAAGAATAACATTCAAAATTGTGTCATAAATCCATCGAAGAACAATAACATCTAAGCGAGACCATAATTTCTTGTCCACCGTAGTGGTATCCGACGGTGACTCGGATGGAGGAATATGGTCAATCACCTCATAAGCACAACAGTGAATTTTGAAAAGTTCTGCCCATGAGGTATACTGTCCTTTCTCCATTTCAAGAGTGATGGAGATGAAGTTCTTGACGTTATTGACGGCAAGAGCGGGATGAAAGGTTTGTTTTTCGTCCATAGGTTCCACTTAGAATCAAAAGAAAATAAGAAGAAAGTTGTCTTTTTGATACAAGTGGATGAAAAAATAAGAAAACCCTTAGGTTTTGGGATTGGATGTTGCTGAGGGGGTGGGTGGTACCAACAAAGAACTCGGCTAGGGTTTGGAGGAAGAAAGTTTTAGGGTTTCTTTTAAGTTAGGGTTTTGTGTTGGCCGAAAATTAGTAGGATAAAAGGGATGGAAGTGTGAGAAGAGAAAGAGATTAGGGCAAGGATCTTTTGGCTCTTGATACCATGTAGGAAGATATTCCTTGATTATTATTCTCCCAAATATACAATATATATACATGGATTAAATGAAGACTATTCTACCTTACCTAATTTACAAGATCCTAATTACAATTACAATAATTAAAATAATTACAATATATAATAATGAGATAGATGATTATGGGATCTTCCCATAATCACTCTAACACATATAAGGAGTCCATGTTCTCATTCCATATTCGATGTGAGACTCTTAACAGGTATAAATTTAAGAACATTACTTTAAACTTGACTTGTAAAATTCAACAAGAATAGACTTAGTCATGAAGATGAAACATCTAACATTAAAAAATTTAAACCTAAACAAAAACATCTCTATGAGAGGACCAGCATCCCATTTTACATTAGAATCTCAAAACACATATTCTCACCTTTGTTTTTCATGAAACTTAGGGAAATTGAAGACAAAATTGAGTACTATGATTACCAGGTCCTATGACTAGGTTTATAGTAGCCTTAATTAAGGGCACTTGGTCTTGTTTCCATGAGTAGTCATGTCTGTGTAGCAGTTACCACAAACTTCTCTGTTACCATAAGTGCCTGGTGGAACACACTTGCACCTCATACAGCAAGTCCCACAGGTTCTGTTGCATAAATTTGGCCTCGAGTGCCGGCTGCATCTCACTTTGCAAAGTCCTCCACAATCTGTTATTCCAAAAACAACAATAAAACAGTCATTAAAATTTTGTGCCGACAAAATTAGTCCATAAAAATATGACATACGCAGGTTAATGATTCACACATTTATTCACTGATCACTCAATTAATCTTGACATGTCCAATTCAGCTTAGGATGATATGTAACCAAATTGAGTGATGAAAAATCTTGTCAAAATATTTTTTACTTTTTTGTTTGTTTGATATATTACATAAAGTCATAATAAAAAAGATTATTAAGTAATTAACAAATTATAAGAAAATAAATTAATTAATTAAACAGTGGTAAGAGTTGAGTAAGTTAGTCAATGACCTATTGTTTAATCCACTGTGACGCAAACTCATTTCAGCCCTAAGTAATCTTAACCTACTTGCTCATTTATTAATTTAATCCGTTTTGACTCACTCAAGTTCAATTCAATCAGCCACTTTTAACACCCCTAGCTAATTAAAAATCAATTCTCCTCTTATTATTTTCCTTGTCAATGTAAATAGATTGAGAAATCGATACTTACCCACATAGGCCAAGAGCCTCCTGTTAGCTCCATTCACCACCTAACAAAGGTTTGCACAATCGATATCAGCTAGAAGGTAATAAAGAGAGAAATTATTCATACTGAAAGTTCAGTCACTTGTTAAGAGTAGGTCAAATTCAACCTTAAAAATTAAGTCATGATGTAACAGTTTCAAAATCATAAAAAAACCTTGGGTCAAACTCAATTTTTAAAAGGTAGTTCATATATAGTGAGGGTCGTCCAAAATCATATTGAGACAATAACTATATTTTGCAATTAATGTGGGATATTCTAACATCTGTACACTTAGAGATGAACATCTGGACGTGAACAATATAACATGAGAGATCTATATTAATAAATTAAAAAGAAAAATGGGTCTAGTTTTGTTACTATGTTAAGAAAACAAATTTTAAACTTTATAAATCAACCTAAAAAAATAGCTCGTTAGGTAATATTATCCAAGATCATATAAAGAGAATAACCCACTATCTAACACACTTCACTCTATTTGGAGACTTCTGTGCATTACCCTTTAACCACAAAGGCACAAACCATAATTTATCTAGGATGTCTTTCCATATTTTTAGGACACTAAAAAAGATTAAAGTATCACCTGAATTTGGTGATCTTCAATGTCAATATCAGAAGAGACCTGCAAGAAAACAACACTCATTAGACTAAGTACTTGCACAAACTAAAATATTAGTCCATGAACAAAATCATGTGGAAGTTTTAATGGTTTAAATTTACATGAGCAAGTAGGCAAAAGAGGAAGAAGGTGAAAAGAAAAAGCAATTTTGAAGCCATATTTTGTTTAGTTTTCGAATGAGACAGAATGTTTTCTTGGTAGGCCTAAGTTTTATTGTAGTTTGTGAGGACCACTTGGGGGCTATTTTTTTTTGGGTGTAACAAAGTCAGTGCCCTGCAATTTATAGGAATTTTGTTATCTAATTGCCCCTTGTTTTACTTTAAATAACATCCCATTCATGCACACACCAAGGATCATCAAAGTGGACTAGTCAAACCTCACATTCTTTTTTATTTTTGTTTTTTCTTCCGGTGTCGGATATCTGCTGTGGGGCCCGAGTAATACAATTTTCTTGTCGGGATGTCCGGCAAAGGCGTTCTTCAACAAAGACGACTTCATATATAGAGTTCAAATCAATCAATGTATTCTCTAATTCATTTTTTCTTTTATTGTTGTCACATACACGAATTCAGAATTCGAACATTATAAGTTCGAGTTTAAAATTTTATTACAATTCATTCAATTCTTGGGTTTAAAATTTGTTATTTGTACTTATTATGCAAAAAAATTAACATGTATAACGAATTTAAACCAAAATAATTGGGTTAGAGTAAACTAGCTCGTACCTAATACACTACATCCTCTTCTTTTACCCTCTTCTTTTACATCGTAATTTGCCATTTTTGGGTCATAGAATGCAGTGATAATCATGATTTTTAGCTAAATACGGATAATTTTTTTTATAGTAATCTAACAGGTAACTTCAAAATATTGAAAGTAATTTATTACTACAATCAATTAAATTATACTGATTGCATAAAAATTAATTACTCAATACCGTATACATATACAATAGAAGTTTATTATGAGTCTAGTATATCTATTAACTTGATAAAAAATACTTACCAGAATGCTAAACTTATAAAGGTTAACACTTTTATTGTGGTCGATTTATATCTATTCACTTTATTTACAACACGTGCTAGGATGAGCATGTCCTAATTACGTATAAAATTCAATATTAAGAAGATTCTTCAATATTAAACTATTTTTACATATGAATGTAAACCTACCATAAACCTTGTCCGTATGAGCACAGACCTATTCTTTTATCGTTTTTAGACCGGCTAATCATTGCTTAGTTTACATGAGTAAAAGTTAAACACTTTATTAATCTGATTAACAAAAATTAAATCTATGCTTAAAACTAAGGAAAAGAAACAGGGATTGTGTCTATTGATAGCTGAGGTATGCCAATTAAATTAGAAAGGGAACATGTGTACTGATAACCGGAGGAAAGAGTAAAGATTCTTAAGCAAACACTAACGAGTGAAGTGAACGAAGTAATTAATTAATCTGGCTGTTCCTTAATTTATTACTTCCTCCCATTCATATTATATGGAGTTGTGTTTTTATCTTTTATATTTAGTTCAAGATAAATAATATTTTAATATAATCAAGAACATATATTTTTTTTCTTTCAGATTTATCTTTTTCTTTAACAAAGTGACTTTTACGTAATTATGAAATCATATTAAATAGTATCTATTTAATTAAGGATGACTTAGAAAATACTCATACATTTTATTTTCTAAGATGAATGAATTTTTAATGGGTATATGCATGTTAAAAACATCACATAATATAAATAGGAGGAAGTACTCCCTCTATTTCAAATTATTTATCGTGATTATTAAAAATAGTTGTCTCAAATTATTTATCTTTTTAGAAGTTTAAAGGCATAATTAATTATTTTTTCACCATTTTACCTTTTGTTATTAATGAAGATGACATATAAATAGAATACAGATTTAATTAAGAGAGATTATAACGTAGACAGAAATAAGAATAAAAAGGTCAAATATCTCTTTTAATTAATATATTTTAGGAGGCATATAAATAGAAACCGATAAATAATTTGAGACGGAAGGAGAATTGAATAAGGATATTTCTGTTATAAAATAATAGCAATAGCAATATAAGACAAGAGATGTACACAAAGAAGTAGAGAGGAGGGGGAGACTTTCTTCTTATTTCAAGTGTATATTCATCTACCTTCAAAGGTGAATAACATCCAATTTATAAGATGAAATCACCCAATGGATGTTACAAATATTAAGTGCCCAAATTAATAAGTAAATGTAACATACAAAAAGTTAGTGAATGTGCATGGACATCCATACAAAGGATATGTATTTCATAACACTCCCCTTAGATGTCCATAGATAATGTACCTCGTTAAAACCTTACTAGAGAAAAAACCCAGTGGGAAACATTATAGTGAAGGAAAAATAGTACACATTTATAATAATACATATTTTGGTTGCCCCATTAAAAACCTTACAAGAAAAATCTAGTGGGACAAAACCTTATATGGAAAAAGAGTACAACATATATTAACTCCCCCTGATGAGAACTTCAGCCCAAATGCTTGAGTCTTCGTATTCCAATCTTGTGCACCATCTTCTCGAAAGTTGCAGTTGGTAGAGACTTAGTGAACAAATCAGTCATATTATCACTTGAATGAATCTGTTGCACGTTGATATCACCATTCTTTTGGAGCTCGTGTGTGAAGAACAACTTTGATGCAATGTGCTTTTGTCCTATCTCCTTTTCTGAATCCTCCCTTCAATTGAGCGATGCATGCTGCATTATCGTCATATAAGGTTGTGGGTATTTCAAACCACATTTACTTCCAAGCGATTCAAATAGTCATAACATCAATTGAATTTATTGATATTTCTTCATTTTCTTGAGTTTGCGGCTCATTGATTTCTTCAAGAATATTATGATTGATCAAACTTGCATTTCTTTATGAGATTCTTTCTTAGTGTCATCTTGACCGTTTATTTTTCTTTTTCTAGGATTCCAATCCTTAGAACCCAATGGTCTATCACGTTTCAGGTGTGCTTTTGGACTCATTTGCTATGACACTAGTAGATGGTTCTACAGGTCCATCAATCCGAATTGGGACATTCTCTGCATGGATATGTGATTCGGTAATCTTTTTCAAATCTGTAAATGCGTCTGGCATTTGATTTGCTATTTTCTGCAAGTGAATAATCTTTTGGACCTCTTGCTCACTAATAAAAGCACGTATATCAAGATGAGACGATGATGGATTTTTTCACAAAATTTCCCTTTTTATTTCATTATTCTCTCCCCCTATTTTTGGAAAAATTCTCTCATCAAATCGATAATATGCAATTGATCTTATTTCAGTATATCTGTGTAAGGAAGAAATTATATCATGCTCATAGTTATAGTAAAATAAATAAATGTATCAATTGAACAAATATATGGTACTTCAGGACCAATCTAATTTTCTCATTTCAACTTCTTTTAGCAGGTAGTCTACTGCTTTTCGAAAACTCTTCAAAATCTCCAATCACATTCAAGTCAGCAACTTGCACAACATTATGAAAGATTTTGAATATCGTAAAGGGATAAGGGTAAACAGAGTCATCTTTGTACCCCTCATCAATAAATATTTATTAAGGTGATTTCAGTACATCAACCTTAGTTCATTTAATCCATTTATGGATTACAAATAAGTTTTTCAATAATTTGTATATGCTTCAGGCATTTTGAATCCTTAAAAAAATCCATATAATTTTATCACGTGAGCCATATAGACTGAGATAATTTTCATTTAGTATTTAATTTACATGACATCTTCTCATGTCAGGACTGCAGGTTCAGTAAATTTACCAAGATATATCTACTTGGTAATTTTTCCTACATCAATATGCTTTAAGAGACGTAGAATTCAGATCCTCATAATATTATACAATATTGCGCACTATATTGTGTAAAATATATAGTCGATGAGATATCATTTTGTATCGGTTTGCAATTAGACACAACTTACTAAGATCTTATCAATTCATTATTTTTCAGGTACCTGAACCTCGTACGTCGATGAGATATCATTTTGTATCGGTTTGCAATTAGACACAACTTACTGAGATCTTATCATTTCATTATTTTTCAGGTACCTGAACCTCGTACGAGGTTTTATGAAGTGTTATGTCGTAGGCTCTTCAAGAGCACATTGCCTCCTTATTATGATTATTTTGATCATTTGCTCCTCTATTTTTTCAAGGATTATTGCGTTTGAAATCGATTTGTCTACCATGCTTCATGCATGTTGTAAACCCTGTCCTTCAGGGACATTTAGGAGCATATTGCAGCTGAAATATGAAATAGTTAGGTCAGCAAATGCTTCTAGCATTTGACTTGAATTATCGTTTGAACGAGGATCATACTGGTGATAATTCACAATATATTTCTTAGCTGTTTATTCTCTCTACCCTTATGTTAGAAAAACTAACATACATTTTCACCTTCTTTGGGAAATGTATTTGTGTGCATCGTGGTAGATTCATTAATCATATACCGCACAATAAAATTATTAGATGAAAATATTTGGTTCCTGACCTTGAACCAATTATGAGGGGAGAATTTATCATAATTTATTAGTCTGAAGCATACAATCGCCGTTGTATGCAATATATTGTATTTCAGATCAACACATGAAGCTTTGTTCTCATTCGCAATGGTTTAGCTATTTATCGAAGGCATTCAACGCTAAACCATCTTGAATATAAACCAGTATTAACAAGATGAATTATCTTGATTACATAATCTGAAAATTGTGCTCTCAACTCAATTATTTTGAGCAAGCAATTTTGCATATGTCAAACTACGGGTTGACAATAACAGGTGAACATACCCTTATTCACCTTTTATATTTTTCAGAATTTAGGAAATTCAATCCCAACATTAGTCAGTATAATCAACTTATCATGAGAACAAGCAAATTAATTCTTAAAGAATCTTCTAGTTCTTCAATATATTCCGAATACAAACTTAGCACATCAGATTTAATCATGACAATCAAAATTGTCACGTCCTTTGATAAAATTATTTTTACTAGTAAACTTTAGGTTTACCATGTCATGTGCTATTTATTTTAATAAACTTCTGATTTACTATAACATGAATTCTATTTTGTACAATAAACTTCTGGTTTATCATGACATGTGATTTCATCATGCTTATATTTGTGCAATACAATAAAAGAATAAAGAGGGCAATATTTCAAATACATATTTCTTACCCACTATGATTTTGTAGATATTTAGTCATCCAATCATTTATAGCTTCAATATGATAGCCATTTACTTTAGTAAACTTCGGGTTTACTATAACTTGTGCTTCGATTATAACAACTTTGTATATTACAATCTAGAACGAATGACATAATAGTATATAAGCTCTTCAGGAGCATTTAATCTATTCTCCATAATCACATATTGCTTAGACACTACTAATGACATGATCTTCTTGATAAATAGTTAGCTCTTCTAGAGCCCTTAATTAGTTTTGTACTATCAAATATTTCTTAGCCATTGTTGGTGTCATGAAGAAAATTTAATTAGACACTTCTAATGTCATGAAAGGAAACGGTAAACGAATGAATATTTAGAAATAATAAATGCATAATTCAATTCTAATCCAAATTTGCTTTGAAAGTTATTCATATCTTATCCATATATTCAAATAAAATGACATGCACAAAATAAAATAAGTAGATTGTCAGAAAATACAAAGTGGAAACTAAGTAATATAACGAAGTAATCGCTACTGAATGAACTACATGACATATTACTGAATGAACATAGTAAGAAATTCCAAAATTGATTCTTATTCTTTTTGAGATATTAGTAATATTTTATTAAAGGTCATAAAGACATTGGCCATAAAAAGCATTCAGAAGAAATATAACCACAAATATGGATACACACCAATGCAAAAACTCTAGGCAAGCCATGATCGGTATAATTATTATCATTCTTTAAAAGTTTTTGTGTCTTTGCCTTTAATAGTTACCTTAATATTTTCTAGAAAGTTAAACCCATTTAATTCTCATTAATCACCATCTCAAATGTAACGTCCATACCATTAAACTCATTTATCAACTACTACAAATTAAATTCATTAATTTACATCAAATCATACTTACACATACCAAATATATACTCCGTACATAATATTTTCATACGCCCAACAAACTAGCGTTAAAAAAAAATAGTAATACAAAATTATAAATATAGAACTATATATAAGCCAACATTTCAATTGATATGTTAGAAACTGACAATATACAGTTCATTAAAAATAATATATGACATTCAATTGTTTGAAGAAAATCATTTGGCAAACGGATCAAATATTCTCATAATAAATGTCATTAAGACAATTCAATAATTGTATCAATTCAATTAAATACAAGGACTTAATGGAGGAATATTAAGACTCATAATTGTATGATATTATAATAAACTACATGTTTAACTTATTTTGAGATATAATAATTATTTTATTAACAATTCTCATTCAGTTTAAATCAAAGCAGTAAGTAACATATGACTTCAATCCACAACAAAATTATACACACGAAATGGAGCATCAACAGTACAAATTTCAATAGGAGATTACAAGCACAATATTAAGTAATCACATAAACAACTATTGTTATATGATCTTTTATTCATTAACTACTGTGACTAGCAAAAATAATGCATTAAAAAAATAACTTTATTACCTTGACCCACAGAACCATCATCAATCAAGTGATCTTTCTTTCCTTCAGGGTGCTCAAAGAAATCTGCTACATCCAAGTGTGTGATGTCAAATTGATTTTCAGAGATAAAATTTGCTTCGGGATTTTTCTCATCCTTTTTCATTGATGCTTGATAAAGCTCAACCAAGTGCTTTGCCGTACGACAGGTACGTGACCAATGTCCTCTTCCACCACATCGATAGCATTTGTTTTCTGAGCTACGTGCTTCTGGCACTTCATGTCTCTCATCCTTCTTTTTTCCCTTTCTGGTAGTGATATTTCTTTAATGAATGATTAATACCAAGGAAAGAATTTCTTCCTTGACCATTGTCACGACCACGGTCACTATTACGGCCACGACGTTTTCCACGCCTAGAGTAGCGGGCGTACACCTCATTCACTTCGGGGAGTGGTGCAGCGCCAGTAGGTCGATTCTCATGATTTTTCTTCAGCAGATCATTATTTTGTTCAGCCACTAGAAGGTGAGCAATCAAATCACAATATTTTGTGAAACTTTTCTCTCGATATTGTTGCTACAAGAGCACATTCGAGTCATGAAAGGTGGAGAACGTCTTTTCAAGCATATCAGAATCACTAATATTTTCTCCACATAGTGTCAATATAGAAGTAATTTTGAACATCTCAGAATTGTACTTCATAACTGACTTGAAATCTTTTAGCCATAGATTGATCCATTCGTATCGTGCTTTTGGGAGGAAGACCATCTTCAGGTGGTCATACCTTTCTTTCAAGTTTTTCCATAAAACGAGCGGATCTTTAATAGTAAGATATTCCATCTTCAGGGCCTCATCAAGGTGATGATGTATGAACATCATAGCCTAGGTTGGATGCTTCATTATTTTCTTTAATGGCGTCTCCAAGACCCATATCATCCAAATGTATTTCAGCATCTAGCACCCATGATAGGTAGTTCTTGCCCGAAATATCGAGGGCAATGAACTCAAGTTTTGTAAGGTTAGCCATAAAATAGAGAGAATAAAAATAATACCGTAGCCTCTGAAAATTTCTTGAGTCGGTAGAGTCTCGTGTTGATAACGTGTTATAAAATGATAGCAATAGCAATATAAGACAAGAGATGTAGACAAAGAAGTAGAGAGGGGGAGAAGACTTTCTTCTTATTTCATATATATATTTATCTACTTTCAAAGGTGAATAACATCCTAATTTATAAGATAAAATCACTCAATGAAAGTTACAAATATTAAATGCCTAAATTAATAGGTACATATAACATACAAAAGGTTAGTGAATGTGTATGGACATTCATATAAATATATGTATTTGATAACAATTTCTTCATTTTTGGCGATTTTAGAAGTTTTTAGTGGGCTCGGAACTCGAAGCGATGGTCCTGAAAACAGGATTGAGGCAAACAGTAGACAACAATTGTGGCATGCCAAACAAATATTCAATGTACAGCTGTTGAATTTAGAAACTTAACTAAGTGTCCCTCACATCTAATGTGGGCTGCAATTGGGAATAATAATAATTGCTCTCCACTCACCCCACCCTCACTCCCAACAAAAGAAAAATTGATTTTGAACCGAATTAGTTAGGCAGGAGAAATTTGGTTGATGAATTAGTTATGCAGGAATATAAGAATTGTTAAACGATGAACTAATAATATAAGATTTATTATACGGGAATTACTTACTTTAAGAATTTTCTTTTTTTCTTCGATTATTCTTATTTATGTATCAGTTATATACATATTTTTGTTCCACATCATGTATTTAAGATAAAATATATGGATTGTTATTTAGGAATAGCTTACTTTAAAAGATTTGTTTGTCTTTAATTACTTCTATTCACGTATTTTAACATATATACTCATTCGATGTTCTATTCTGCATAAAATAATATTTCTGTATAAGTTATGAGAGTATTAGCAATGCAATAAATTTAATAAAGCAAATTAAGTATTGTATTTAGTTATGCTGAGATTATCTTTTCTTATACAACTAATTAAATATTATAGTATCCTCTATGCAGAATTTTATGTTGGAGATTACTTTTGATAATGAAGTAAACCAAACAAGCTCTAGGAAACAATAAGATGCTCCGAATGTACTTGAAAAGTATACTCTATAATCTGGAGGAAGAAAGGGGACAAGTTATGGAGAAGAGCCAGCTATACAAAGTGGACCATTGAAATCAAAAGATGATGTTTGAGCTGGTGGCTGCTCAAAATCTGCACTATGCTGGGAAAAAGACAATTGTCTTTGAATTGCACACTTGCATATTTGTCGCGGGGTTCTCTGAAATGTTTACTTTCTGGCAGTGGTTACTCAAATTAAGCAGCAAGCACACCACAAAATCTGGTTATGCTCTTGCAGACATGTCATTTAGATAGCTCAGCCACAGGTCATGTTTTTGCAGCTGCAGCTCTGTCCTGAAAACACTCTGTTCAAAGTAAATCTTGAAGAGTTATCCACTGAACTTTCTGCCTTAAAGATTTTGAAAACCCCAGCCGGCCACCTTATCTAACTAAAGTCCATATTAAAATCTTTACTTGTTCAACGTGCAAGACGCTCAGTAAAATAAACGATCAGTTTGTGGATTCCAAGTTCAAAGTAAAGGAATTTCTATTAAAGCTGCTGACAGTGGCAAAAGAGGGCATGAAAGGTGCCTATCTTGTGCCTTACTGTGTGTGGTGTATATATATACATATATTGTGTTAAATTTCCATTTAAATAATCCAATTTGTCTCAGTAAATCAACGTAAGGCAAATGTGCACAAGAATCTCAATATCCCTCTTCTAATATCTTTTTGTTTAATTCAACCACATATGCACAGGTTATTTCAGGAGTTTTTAAGTAAACTTCCCTTTAATTTATTCTATTATTTTTTCAAGAGGATGGATAAGCATTAGAGCACAGCACATTTATCAGAATAGTTGAATGACAAACTAAAAGGCAGCTAAACGCTAGTTTTGTCATGCACCACCAAATAGGCTTGAAGGCCACATGTAAACCAAAACAACTCAAAAGAGAGCTTCAAACCAGAGAATGAATCTGAAATGTTCAATGGAAGTAATCTCTATATACATGCCACTTACATTATCAAGCGAAAAAAAGATTAAGAAAAGGAAAATTCTTTATAATATCAGTATATTTCTTGATATCAAAATTTCCACCGTTCCCCGCTCAAAAGAATTCAGTCACAAAAGGAACTAAGGTGGGATCTTAATCCACACAAGTGGAAAGAGTATCATGGTGGGCTGTGATTCTGTATCCCAGAAAAGAGAAAAAAAGAAAACAAAATCCTCATCTATGCAGCCTTGCCCCAACCTCAAGAATAGAAAGTAGGAGGAAAATCTATCTAAGGGATGTAGTATTTTAGAACATAACAGCAAGCTCCTTGTCAGTCATCTCAAACACATGGTCTCTTGCATCTGTGAGCGCTGTCTGAAATTTGGAAATCCATCCAGATATTATAAGGAAATAAAAACCGAACAAAACATCTGAAAATGAGAATAATATTGTCATCTGAAGTTACCTGTCCTAATTTGGTGAGGAAGTTGCTGGCAAGATTTAAAGATGTGAGTCTTACATCTTCATTTGCCTTGAGTGCTTGAGCAATTGAGAAAGCTCCTTCATCCTGTGCACAAGAGAAACTAAGTTGATGCATGAGACTAAGTTTATCAAGGTAGGAGGTTGTACTGGAAAAGAGTTACATACTCTAATTTCATTGAACCCTAAATTAAGTGTTGTCAAAGCTTCATTGACCACCCTTAAACTCCGAGCAAAGCAAATTGCACCCTGTAAAAGAAATAGTTATGTACTTTGAGGGAAATCGAAGATTGTCGCAGAATGAAAGAACTCTAAAATATGAATTAAAACCTCATCTCTAAGTCCATTGGCTCGCAAGTCTAGAGTTGATATGGTACTATTGTACTTCAACATTTCTGCAAAATATTCCGCACCTTTGGGTCCGATCTGCAACAAAATTAAGTAAGCATGCATGCTAAAAGAGTTCAATAAAGAGCATATATATGAAATAATCCATGCATTACCTGACACCAACCAAGCATGAGATCTTTTACATTTCCATGAAACTTGAGTACCTCTGCTAATGTCATTGCACCCTCTGGTCCAATGGGGTTGTAACCAAGTTCTAACTGCTTATGAGAAATTTCAAGTATTAACGCATTTACGTTTCTCCAAGAAATCAGTAAAAGTAAAATTTTTGATGAAACTCACTGAAGTAATGACAGAATTATCTTTCAGAACTTCTGCTATGGCACTGATACCCTTAGCATGAATGTCATTGCCTCCCTGTAAAATTTCGCAATATTTCAGTAATCAGAGCAAATGGCACTATGAAAAAAAGTGCTCTAATAAGAAACCCTTTATTTAAGTAAAAGAACACAAAACATTAAATAAAATAGAAAAGAAGAAACACTTCTTACAAGATCGACGTTAGTTATCGAGCGGTTCTCCTTCAAAGCTTCGGCAATCTTTTCAGCTCCCTGATGAATAATGTGGATGAAAATAAAAAGGAAAGTTAATGTATATCAATAGAATGAGTCTGGATCTGTGTGGTCCGGACCTTCCTAGAAAACATCCTCTTCCAGAAATGCAGGATAAGGCTGCGTACAATAGACCATTGTGGTCCGGACCTTCCTAGGACCCCGCGTATAGCAGGAGCTTGGTGCACCGGGGCTGCCCTTTACACAAGAGAAAGTCATTCCACAATCTCACTGGTAAAAGGAAAATTCACGGCACATTCTCTTTACTTTCGCTCACCTATATGCCACAAAATCATGCAAAATATACACACACATTACTTAATGCACCCCGCACAGGGACACTGATAGATAACGGAGATTTTCTTAATGGGTCCACCGTAAGGCCACCAACTCACCGGCCACCCTCATTAATTTTTACTCTATGGAATTATCACAAACTCCTTAACCTCAATCAATAACAACTAGGCCAAAATACTATTTGCCTTCCAGAATTCTTAAGTGGAAGAAGACCATTTAAATGGTATCTACTAAAGAACTTTTCTGGAAGTTAAGAGATCCGTTCTCCTTAACTTGATTTCTATGTGCCATATGGATATTAACTGGAATATGAAAGTGATTCGGTAGGATTGTTTCTCTGTTTATGATTCCTATACGGTCACCTTCTGTCCTCGGTAAATCAGTTTCATTTTCTCGGAGGTGGAGGTCTTGGTCATCACTCCAGCAACATCGGCAAGCATGGGGAAGAAGAAGATTGGGAGAGAGATTTTATCACCATTTTAGAAGAGGAGAAGGATGAGTTGGAGCAGCCTTTTGGGGAAGAAGAAATCAAAGCAGTGATTGATTCTACTGCTCCTGACAAAGCACCTGGTCCTGATGGGTACACAATGGCCTTCTTCCAGAAGTCATGGGTTTCATAAAGCTTGACTTCATGACAGCCATGAACCACTACCAAGAAAAACTACTGGATGGTGGGATCTTTCAATGCATCATTCATTGCTCTTATCCCTAAAAATAAGGGGGCAGTGGAACTTAGAGATTACAGGCCAATCAGTTTGATTGGTAGTGTTTATAAAATTATAGCAAAGGTCTTGGCAAAAAGGTTGAAGAAGGTTATGGAGAAGCTTGTCTCAAATCAACAGAATGCCTTTATCAAAGGTAGGCAAATCACTGATGCATCTCTAATTGCAAATGAAGTACTTGACTGGCAGATGAAATAAGGAGGTGCTGGTTTACTATGTAAGCTGGATGTTGGAAAAGCCTTTGATAAATTGAACTGGTCCTGTCTCATTTCCATCCTCAGGCAGATGGGTTTTGGTGAAAGATGGATAAAATGGATCAAGTTCAATATCTCAACTGTGAAGTATTCCATTCTCATAAATAGAAGCACAATTGGTCTTTTCGACCTTGAGACAAGCGTGGAGGTTAGACTTGATACTCAGGTCATTCCAAAGAAAAGAAGCTTCAAGTACCTCGGGTCTATTATCCAAGGGGATGGATAGATTGATGACGATGTCACACATCGTATTGGGGCACGGTGGATGAAATGGAGGCTCGCATCAGGAGTCTTATGCGACAAAAAGGTGCCATCAAAACTTAAAGGCAAGTTCTATAGGGCGGTGGTTAGACCAACTATGTTGTATGGAGCGGAGTGTTGGCTAGTCAAGACTTCGCACATACAAAAGATGAAAGTTGCGGAGAAGAAGATGTTGAGATGGATGTGTGGGCATACAAGGAGTGATAGAATTAGAAATGATGATATACGGAACAAAGTGGGAGTGAACTCGGTGGAGGATAAGATGCGGGAAGCGAGGTTGAGATGGTTCGGGCATGTGCAAAGAAGAGACACAAATGCCCCAGTGCGGAGGTGTGAGAGGTTGGCTATGAACGGGTTCAGGAGGGGTAGAGGTACGCCGAAGAAGTATTGGGGAGAGGTGATTAGACGGGATATGGCGCATGTGCAACTTACTGAGGACATGACCTTAGATAGGGGGTTGTGGAGGACACGAATTAGGGTAGAAGGGTAGTAGGTAGTCGAGCACTGTCCTACTTACGCTTGCAAACTGGTAGTTGTAGAGTTATTATTGTAGGCCAGCTTAGCCTATCATACTAATAGGCGCAATATTGTTTTATAGACCCCTGTAGTTTAATTTATGTGGTTGTGTCCTTTAGTGTACTTTGTTTAGCTTATTTACATGCGCTAGATACTGCTTACTTTTTCCGAATGCGCTATCATGGCTTATTCGCTTTTGATACCATCTTTTCTGTAAAAAAAATTGACCGGGTCTAACCGTTTCCCTTGCTTTGCTTTTTCTTTACTTTGCTTGTGCTTATGCTTTGTCTTGAACCGAGGGTCTCTCAGAAACATCCGCTCTACCTACCAAGATATAGGTAAGGTCTGCGTACATTCTACCCTCCCCAGACCCCACATTGTGGGATTTCACTGGGTATGTTGTTGTAAAGAGGACCAAGGCAGGGAGACCCACTCTCCCCTTTTCTCTTTATTTTAGCAATGGAGGGGCTGGGTAGAATGCTAGATAAGGCCAAGCAGTTGCAATGGATCAGGGGTTTTGATGTGGGCAGAGTCAATCCAGTAAACATCTCCCATCTGCTCTATGCAGATGACACTCTGATTTTCTGTGGGGCAGACAGGAATCAGGTGCTCTATTTGAATCTAACTCTGTTTATTTTTTAAGATCTTTCAGCTCTCCATATTAACATGCTGAAAAGTGTCATGTATCATGTTAATGTGGTGAACAATATGGAGGAATTGCAGAGATTCTAGGATGCAGTATTGGATCTTTTCCAACCACCTACCTAGGTCTTCCTCTTGGGGCTAGATTCAACTCCTCAACCATTCAGAGTGGAGTCATAGAAAAGTTTGAGAAGAAGCTTGCATCCTGGCAGATGCATTATCTTTCAATGGGTGGTGGTTGACCCTAATTAACAGTGTGCTAGGTAGCATTCCAACCTATTATATGTCACTTTTCCCTATGCCAAGCAAGACTTTGGAACATCTAGATCAAATCAGGAGGAATTTCCTATGGGACGGGAATAGCACTGAGCACAAATTTCATCTAGTCAATTGGGATACAGTGATTCTGCCAAAACACCAAGGTGGGTTAGGCATCAGGGACCTGGCCAAGCACAATAAATTCCTACTAATGAAGTGGTTATGGAGGTACACACAAGAGGATCAGAGTCTATGGAAGGATGTGGTCAGGGCAAAACATGGAAGCCAAGATCACTGGTGCACTAAACAGGTGACTGGCACACATGGAGTAGGATTTTGGAAAAGCATGAGTCTGCTGCCTCGTTGCTAAGGCTAGTACTGGAGGGTAGGCTTAGAAAAAGTTTGGAAAAGCATAAGCAGACTCTGGGATGAATTCTCACAGAACCACCATCTGGTAGTGGGGAATGGTCAACATGTCAAGTTTTGGAAGGACAAATGGCTGAGAAACACCCCTCTTAAGAGTGATTTCCCTGCTTTATTCCAAATAGCCAGGGAGCCAGATGCAACAGTGCAACAATATAGGGAAGGGAATTTTTGGAATCTAACCTTCAGAAGAAACCTGCAGGACTGGGAACTAGAGGATTTGTTCACTCTTACAAGCTCTCAATGGGTTCACAGGCAATGATAATGCAACTGATCAGTTTAGACGGGGACACTCTGATGGAGGAAAGTTCACAGTGAAGGCAGCTTACAAGAAGGAAATGGTTCAGACTGCTATCACTGACAGCTGGCCTTGGAAGTTAATCTGGAAGGTCAAACTTCCACCCAAAATTGTCTGCTTCAGTTGGACAGCAGTATATGAAGCCTGCCTAACACAGGACAATCTGGCAAGGAGGAAGTTCCACATGGTGAATAGATGCTACATGTGTAATAAAGATTCAGAATCCCATAGCCTTCTTTTCCTGCAGTGCCCAGTTGCAGCAGACTTATGGCATATGTTCCTCACCTTTTTTGGAATCAGATGGGTGATGCCTAACACTATCAAGGAAGTTTTTGAAATGTTGATAGCACCATCAAGAAGATTTGGAAGATGATACCAGACTATTTAGAATGAAAGGAATAGAAGATGTTTTGATGGTCTCTCAACTAATCAAACTATGCTTAAAGCCAAATGTCTTTTATATTTACATAGTTGGGCTTTTTTATCCCCAATAGATTCCTCTGATAGCCTTTTAGATTTTGTTTGCTCTCTGGTTATGTACTAGAGCTAACATACTTGAGCTAACTCTTTTGTAACTACTTTGCATCTTCTGGATGCCATGACTAGAATCAATTACTTCATAAAAAAAAGATTGGAAGAGAGATTCTAAATAAAAAATTGTAAAACAAAGATTTTCTTTAACTTTTCCACGTGTCACATTGATTTGTTAATTTTGCCATGTAGAAGGCATTTGAGAACACACGCTAAGTTGTTACAAAATGTGTGGGTTATGTGTCTAATAATAGGCACACTTAGGCTTGGGTTTAGGTGTTCAATAGGGAACAATACTTAGTTCAAGTGTCTAAATGAAAAGATTGGACAAGTTTGAGGGGCCACATATGTATTTGGCCTTATGTTCTGGTTTCAATAACGGCACAACTAAAAGCTCACCTTCAACTCCAACCAAGTCATATTCTTTATGTTTTTCCCTACCAATCAATCCTTACCCTATTCCCCGAAATTCTTTGCTATCTAATTGTAGTAGTTTCAACTTGGCAAAAACTCAAGCTCATGTACCATAGCATCAGACTTTTTAATTCTTTGCTTCTGTTACGTAAAATAAAACCATAAAATAGATCAAGAGAGTCTACAGATTGCAGTGAGAAGGAAAAGATTGCAGTGAGAAGGAAAAAAACTGTGAAAGTTCTAAGTGATTCAATTACCTCATCTTTAATGTCATTCATATAAAGATTCAACCACAGTAAGCTTTTGCTTTTTTTGACGTATTCTGCAACATGAAATGCACCTCTAGCAGTAACTGAATTGTTGGCAAGGTCAAGTAAGACAAGTTTCCCTGCAGACATATGACGGTGACCTTTCCAAAAGATGCACAGGACACAACGCCTATATATGTTTAAAGAGAATGGTTAAAGATATGTCATAAGCAAACCTTTACGCAAAGATAGGCCAGAAATTAATGCCCGTACTCCTTCATCGCCAACAGAGTTCCCCTGCAAATAAAGTTCCTGCACATAAAGAATCTTTTCAAGCACATTTGAATATACGAGGTGTATGTTTAAGATATACAGTAATATGTAAACAGAGAAACTTTCTTTAATAACATTAAGCGCATTTAACATTTTATCCCACTGTCAGCAGTCACAGAAAAATTAAAATGGTAGCAATTGAAGATTTTGAAAAGAAAAAGCTCTTCTATGCAATCAAATGTAAACACGAGTGCAGAAATTAAATTCACTAATTACCAACAAACAGTCCAATGACACAGAAGCAAGATATCAAGGATAACGAAAAGCTCAATTATTTGCCAAGTCAAATTAAAAGAACAAAAGAAAAAAAGAAGAGCAACAGGCGAAGGGTCACGGTGGGAGGAAGGAATTGATTAGAAATGTACCCTCAAGGACTTATTGCTCTCCAGGCCTTTAGCCAATGCTGCAGCCCCTAAAGCACCACCATAGTTGCCGCTGAACAGTTAATTAAAGAACATAAATTGAAAGATTTAAGGGAAAATAAAAATTTATAGCTTCCCTCACAATTAAAACCCACTTCTCTCCCCCCACCGCCACCCTCCAGACCAATAAAGAAAACAAATAAGTAACTGCTGAATTGGATATACGACAAATGTGGATGAGCACAGACAGACAGCAGAATAAATTGTGCTTACTTGAGATGTAAGGATTGTAAAGTTTTATTCTCAAGAAGTGATCCAGCAAGACCTGAAAATCCCTATTTCCATATCCAAATCAAACAGGTTTTCCTTCAGATATCGAGATAATTAAATAACTAGGGAATACAAACTACAAGTTCAGCTTAATGGAACATACAGAATAGTCAATCAGATTATTGTTTAGTTCAAGAACACGCAAGGTTGAATTTTTTTTCAGCATTTCACCGATGGCTTTGGCTCCCTGCAAAATTCAGATAAACCGTTACAGAGAAATTTAGGCAGTAAATGATCTGAAAGCAGAAAATACTATAGCAACAGCACTTTAAATACTAAAAGCATATTCAGACCTCATCTCCTAAGCCAGTGCTGTTCAGCTGGAGCTTTTGAATACCAGAGTTATTTGCCAATATATCACATAGACACTGCGAACACAAATTTCATTGATGAACTTCAGAACATTACAATTGAACAGCTCAGAGATGGCACACTAGAAAACACAATTGCGAGGTCAACTGATATATTATCTAACAAGTCGATTGAAATTAGTAGTAAGAGAAACTAAAACTATTCAAGATAATCATGAACAAATCTGCTAAATAGTCGACTTGATAGCAGAATATATGCAAAAGGCTCCACCCCAGATTAACGAGAAATATGGTAATAGATCCACTGTCTAGCCATGAAGACCAAATAGTAGTGTAAATACACACGGTAAATTGGAACAACAGTTAAGCAACTGTACAGAAAAAGTTAGGATCAGCTTATTAGTCATCTGTTTTCCAAGAATTAAAATGTTTTGGATTTTCACCTATATCATCTGGGCATTACCTTGGCTCCTTCATCCCCAATAGCATTTCCAGATAGGTTAAGAGTCTTTAGAGCAATATTTTTTTGCAAGATGCCATCAAAGGCCTTCAATCCATCTACAGTTATTCCATTAGCAGCAAAATTTACTTCCTCCGCTGTCTGGAAATCACATGCAAGGAAAGGCAATGTACATTGGTAAAGAGAACCAAACTAACCCAAAAATATTATTCAGGAAAAGAAAAAAGAAAAACTAAGATTGTCATCGTCACTTGTCTACATCACAGCATCATGGAATCATCCTCTTGGATTAACAAGATAGACCACGGTATACGTTTTGTAATAAATAGTGCCAAACTTTACACAGATAAAGGAAGGAGAGAGAGAGAGCAAAACAACTTTACCTGATTGTATGCTAAACTCTCTGCCAGGAAAAAGAGCCCCTCATCTCCAAAGTTACGACCTGCCAAAGCCTAAAAATTCAATCCACGCACCTCTTGACTTGCAATTTTAATCCTTAATCAGTATGCAAAGCATGCCGAATCACAATACAAGGAAGATGCAGCAAAACTTTGGTTTTGCTGTGTTGCGCACTTGGTGGGGGGAGCTTACAAATGAAACTAGTTTAGTAAATTTTCTTCAGACACTACCAATATGCAGAGCATGTTTTTTTGTCATGATAAAGGTAAAAGCTGCAAAGCTTTAGTCGTTATATGTTGCGCTTTCTAAGGGGTTGGGAGCTTAAAAATATAACAAGTTAAGGGAAAACATTCAACATCATCATCATATTTCTGAAAACTACAAATAATATAAAGTTCTTGATCAAAGGTATAAAAAAGGAAGATAAGCATTATGACAGCATTTAGCATAGACGAACGCCAATTTTAATATCTGAAGCAGCTGAGCCAGCAACTGACTGCAATTTTACCTGACATGTCAACAATGCTGAAAGATCTAAGCTCTTTAGCAAAGTCATTAAGCTTCAGCTTGGATTCTCTTTCAATCTTTGCACCAAAACCAGGCAACAAGTTTGTCCCAGCGGCAATGGACCATTTCACTCCCTGACCTTGAGTAGGTTTGCTTTCTTCTGATGGAGTCTTGGCTGGTTTGGGTAGAAGAACTTTCTCCACCAGCTTCCACACAACTGTCAACTGAACACATAGATTAGTACAATATAGAGAATCTTCAATTTAAGATTCCTATTTCCAGTCACAATTCATAGGGAGGAAGATCTTCAGTCTAGCAGCCACATTCTCACAAGACTCAACTTCTGTGAAAGGATGCCAGGTGAAAGTTGGAAGGATATAACTTGTACTGAGTACATTAAGAAGGGAGTAGCAATTTTAAGATGGCCAGATGTATACTCAACGGCGAACCACAGCAACAATGCGGTAAAACTTAGAAATTTATTCTTTCTGCAGATGCAGAGTTAAGCAGCTTCGTCAATTTTTTTGGCAGAAAGAACTCAGAAGTGATCGTAGAGGTACTTGGCACTGAAAGAGGAATTCAACAGCATCACATAGAAGTATGAAGCAACATCTTCTTTGGAGATGGGAATGTAAACACTTTTGAATTATAAGATTAATTAGACGCAATGAAATCAGTGGTTGAGTAACTGTTTAATAGATTTATTTCTTTTTTGATGCAGTAGAATGTCATTAAAAGCATCCAGTGGATGCAATAGTCACAGCAAAAGAGAATATGTCGGTCCAGAAGACAAAAAAAACTTAAAGCACTAAGGAACTGACAAAATCCATGAAAGTGTCAATGCTATTTACAGGGAAAGGTTAACCCAGCTAAATAGACTAACCAAACAACTAGCTTTAAGAGAACATATTTGAATTCAAACCCCATCAAAACATCTCCTATTCTTTTCACACCAAATACACCAAAAAATACAAGCTCGGACCATGGTTCAGCTCTTTCTGATGGGGTTTTCAACTTTCTTAGAAACTGTTTATGAGAAGTTGACAGTGTATAAAAAAAGAAAAAGAAATAAGCTCTTGTTGAAATTAAAGGTTAACTGCATCAAGGAGCTCCTCATATAGAAGTTATGAACTAAATTAAGATGGAATGCTTACTAATTCTCGCGCTCCTAATTAATATAACATAATCATTAAGACTGCTTAGACAATATTATTAATGATAAACTTGACTTTCAAGATTACAACAACATACCCAGTGTGATTCCACAAGTGGGGTCTGGAGAGGGTGGGGTGCACCCAGTCCTTATCCTACCTTGTTAAGGACTTTCAAGAATAACATAGTCAGTAAGAATATTTTACACAATGGTTTTAATGATTCTCTTAACTTTCAGCATGCTCCTTCAAATTCAATATGGTGAAATTGATTTTTCTTAGGGTGAAGAAAAAAAACTGAAAAGTTGTGTTGCTCGGATATCCAAAAATCCTGCCACCCATGCCGGATCATCCAAAATGCACTACTTTTAGAGGATCCAACACATACATGGCAGCATTTTTGAAGAGTCTGAGCAACATAGCTGAAAAGTAATTGGAACGTAAATAGTCACCTGAGTAGTCTCACCAAGGTTGTGGCCTAGTGGTCAATGAAGTTGGTTGAGAACCATGAGGTCTCAGGTTCAAATCCCAGCAGAGAAAAAAAAACTAGGTGATTTCTTCCCATCTGGGTGGATAGAGTTACCTGGTACCTGTTGCTGGTGGGAGGTGGCAGGTATGCCCGTGGAATTAGTTGAGGTGCGCTCAAGCTGACCCGGATACCATGATTATCAAAAAAGAAAAAAAGGTCTTACCAGTAGCGAATGATCATGGAAAGAAAAGCAGTTTTTGAATTTTTTTATTTCTTCTGAAATGTTACTGGTAAATAAATAATGAAAGAAAGTGCTTTTTGCAGCACATATAAAAAGGAATCTGTAATTCAACCACTGAAAGGTATATGGTGACATAAATATCTAGGACATCATCCGCATAACTCGGATTGGTGCTAAAAGGTAACTTGAGAAGTAAAAAAGAATGCAGTCCCACCAGAAAGAGAGTGACACCAGAAGGGAAAAAAGAAGTGTGGTTGGTAAAACATAAAAATGGAAGAAAGTCTAGCCGGACTAGTAGCATAACGACATGCACTGATAGGCAGAAGTTACTTAAGTCATTAACACGATCTACATGTGAAGAGGGAACAACAAAAAAATGCTTAACAGCACACAAGCAGGCTCCTTCAATAGTTCCATTAACTTTCACCAATAACATAACTAGTAACAACAAGAATATTCTTCCTACTGATTCTCTTCACATTCAAGAGATAGTTAAATAAAGACGTCATAAGTTGTAAAACAAGTCATCATACACATCTCACAGATAAAAAAAAGGTTATCACACACTACATGTCCCTCAAACATAGAACTATATTTGGCAACTAAAAGATGACAACCAGATTTATGGTCGTCTTGAGCAAGCTGCTTTACAACCAAAGAGTTGGTTCAAGAGAATGAATCGAAGTTGTTGCAGCACCTATTGCTCAAAAGCTGTTAGAAAATTTCTCTTACAGAGGAAAGTTGATTTTCAATGGCTAATTTATATTAGATAATTAAGACCTATTAAACTAATTAGAATGACTGCAACAATTGGGAACCTAAATAAGGGGTCAGTGTCACTAAATGTCAAACACAATCCATTCATATGAGTGCAGGCAACAGAACATCTAAAATAATATCGAAAGGGTGCAAAATGAAAATGGCAATCCTGTTTGGATGTAAGGTGCCTTGCACTTCTAAGTTTTAAATCTGAGCCTCTAAATGCTGAAAAATTTACTGTGTGCTCAATCATTTTCTTAATCACGAATAACTCAATAAAAAGTGGGTAATCTGTTGCAGGATGTACTGCTTAAAAGGTTCCATATAAAGAGCCTTTGGTTCTCCATTCATGAATGAACTACCGAGTCTCTGCCATATTGCCAAGCCCTCCACAATAACTTCAAACTTTTCTATTAAGTTACTCATGAATCCTGACCTCTTCCAGTATCCTCCAAAACTGAAAACCCATCTATGTTAGCCCCCACCCCAAATACTAAAGCCTTGACTGTGCCACTAACTTGGCATGGTGAAAATACAAGAGCAAGAATGTCAAAATTACCATTTGCAATTTCATTTATTTTGTCACAGTTACGAGATGCACTGCGATTGAGCTTAAAATGCAAAAGGACGCAAAAATAATCCCAATAAACATAGAAAACAGAAAATAAAAATCATTAATAGCTACATAAAGGAAAGCAAACACTGCAGCAGCATATTTTCAAAGTTGCTTCTCAAATCCAGTTGCTATCTTACTTTTATTAAATTTTCCAATACTTCCCATCATCGATTTCTCCACGCCAAACCAATGCATATTTTTAACAAAGGTAGGTGTAAAAGTTAGATGAAAAACAAATAGCAGCAAGTGACCCTATTAAAAAATTTAACAAATGATGTTCATACTCTCAAGTGAAATTGTATTGTCGGTTTTAATGAATTAATTATCAGTTCCTCGATTCTTCTCAAACTCTCCTCCTCTCTACCTTTTCTTCTTTGTCTATAGAATTTGACCAGAATTAGCGATGGATTCTGACTATTTCTCTTAATTTCAACAGAAATACAATTTTCAATTAAGTTTGACATTTATACACACAATGTGAAATTCTCTACACTATCTAAAAGTAAACTACTGGTAACTTTCTATAATAAACATTAGCTGGTTAAGTGACTTGCTAGAACCGGTTAACTAACCTGATTGACAATGTACAAATTTTATTTACACCGGTTGTGGCCCTATTTCAAAATCTAGTAAATTGATGTTCATACTCTAAAAACAATAGATACTTTCAATTTTCTTGATGACAAACATTTTAAACTCCTAATTTTTTAGCTCCTAGTTTTATGTAGAGTTAATGGTAAAAAACACACCTAAACTATCACCTTTTCACGAGTTTCATACCTCAACTATGCAATGTTTCTTTACCTACCTAAACTATCACTCCCTTTGTATTAAAACACACCTCGATGCTGAGTTGGCCTCCACGAGCCTGTTGTCAATTGGTTTCAAATATTTGGCCAACTCAGCATCGAGGTGTGTTTAAATACAAAGGGAGTAATAGTTTAGGTAGGTAAATGGAATAATGGTTATTTGGTTTGCAATTTAGAAACCCGTATAACTAATACATGTATAAGTTATGAGGGAATAACAAATACATGAATAACTAATTCCTGTGTAAAATAATGCATAGATATACTCATAACTAATATATATATTACTAATAACTGCATAACTCTAACCGCAACCAAACGACCCCTAATGTTTTAACTCCTTATTTTATTTATTGCTCCAACACTAGTGATAACCGAAAGTACTCAAATGGAAACAACTCCTCGAAAATCTCATTAGGATAACATATTAAAGCAATCAGTACAAAAAGAGATGAAAATAGGCAAAATGTCAATACCAAAAGAGATAACCACAAAAGCACCAGCAGGCACAACAAACGAAGTGATTTGCTCAACAGGTACTGCTGGCGATTGAGCTAGCGATTCCTTGTAAACTCTACGAGAACTCGTCGAACGTGTCGGACCGGTACTAGACGAAGCAGCTCCAACGATTACATGTCTCAATTGCAAGCAATTTCTTCTTCTACTGATATAAACCGGCGAAATACGAAGCAAACAATAACTCGATGAACTGCTCAACGATTGCTGCCTTCCGTATCCAATTTTTCTACGATTAAATTCAAAATTCACCTAAAAATCACGAAAAAAAGTGAAAATTTAGCTTTTAGTGTAAGGTAAAAATGAGTTAAAAAGTGTGGAGAAAAGTACCGTTGGATGAGAGCACAGAGAGAGTGTAGATGGTGAGCCCATGGAGAGACTCAGTGAGTGAGAGGAAAGACGGGAGAGTTGCAGAAAAGGAGATAAAGCGCGGCGTTGCAGTGTGATGATTGATCTGAGAAATTTTTGGGCCGAGAGGACAGGTACGATGTAATATCGTTCTTGAATTACTTGGGCTTGATTGCTGGGTTATTCGTGGAAAAGCTACACGGCTCATTTGCACTTTTATTCCAATTAGCATAAATTTCATTTGAGGGACAAAAATTAAAGACCAAACCAAAAAATTGCATGGATTTCCTTTCATACGGTCTGGTCTTTAATTTTTATCCCTCAATTCATTGGTCTTTAAATTTTTTTCTCCTATTTCTCATTTAATAAAAATTTATGGGTCAAAGTATCCTTTATTCGCGATTCTACTAAATCAAAGATTTTGGGTTTGAATTCCCCCAGAGGTCAAAAAAAAAAAAAATTACAAAGCAAAATTTTCATAGAAATTATGCATGTTTGGCCAAAGTTATATAAAGACTATGTCATTTGAAGCATATTTTCTATGTAACTAGCCGGACAAGACATAATCTTAATTTTTCAATAAAACTTTACCTTCAGGCATAGTCTTGAGGCATAATTTTTACACAACTGACCGAATAGGCATAATTTTTATGAAATCTTACCTTGTGACTTTTTTCTTTTTTACTCCGCTGGGATTCGAACACATAACCTCAAAGGTATTTTTGGAGGCATAATTACTTACAAATTATGCCCCTTACGACATAATTTCTATACAACTTTGACCGAATGGACATATTTTAAAATGAAATCTTGCCTTGTGAATTTTTATTTCTTTTTGAATCTGCTAAGATTCGAACTTTATAAACTCAAGAATATTTTTAATCATTTTTTAGGTGAAAAGCAAAAATTAAAGACCACCAATTTAAGAGGCAAAAATTAAAGACCACCTAAAATAGGAACAATAGTGCGAATTGCCCACTAAAAGAAGCCACACTGCATAATTAACCCAAAAAGACATTGGACTTTATTGGATGGACCGAGGCGTGGATCCGGGGTATATTGGACTTGATGAAGTCAATACAACTTGGGCAATCCTTATTTCGGGGTGTTCTTTAATTTTTGCTCATCAAATTGAAAATTTTTATTTTTTTGTTCTTCGCCTGAAAATCATTGGGTTCTAGTTTTGAACCCCAGATCAGTTAAAAATTAAAAAAATCGCAAAACAAAGTTTGGATTCGCAAGGCAGAATTTGTCTTGTAATTTTTGTTAATTTTTATCTGAATGGGGGTTTGAACCCGGAACCTCGTGATTTTTTTGACCACTTTTATAAGTGAAGAACAAAAATTAAAGAACAACAATTTGAGGGGCAAATATTGAAGACCAATGCCTTTGAAGCACAATCTGCACAAAAAAAAATGATACAACTTCATGAGTGTGAAAACTTTAGTAGATTCGATATGGTAATTTGCACAAATAGGATAGTTTTGTGCTACTATTTAAGTTTTGATCACATTTAAATAAGTAGCAAAAATAATTTCGGGGTTTAAACATGATTGCAGTCCTGAAGGATTGCTAGAAGTTCAAATAGATGGGTAAAGACTTGTCTTGCCACAAGTCTTGTGAATCATCCGGATTTTTGTATAGATTGTGTTGTAACTTTGGAGTAAATTGATCACAAGTCCTAGCGATAACCAGGACATGCACAAATTATTATTATTATTTATAAATAATAATGCATGAATTTTTATGCAAAGATTAAATACTCATATATATATATATATATATATATATATATAATATTTCCTTGCATAAACCAATCAAATATTGCCCTAATTTTATGTGGAGTTTAATTTTCCTTGCATAAACCAATCAAGTATTATAAAACTTGAACTTTTATGCATGAAATTTCTTTACTAATGCAACCAACCACAAGACCATTAATATTTTAAGGTATGAGCTTAAGTAAAACGAAAAAGGTAATGGAAAATAGGCTTTGCAATGGCGTGGGGCATCAAAGGTTATTACCTCATGGCTAACTCGAAGGAGCTGAAGTTCGTTGCAAAGCTTTATTATTATCAAATTATAACAGAATTGAGCAACATCGATCCATCAGCTTAAGTCCTACTGATTTGCACTAATGTGGCTTCAATAGGCTCGAGGAGTCCAGTAGCATATTGCACCCGGAGTCTACCCAACTAAACAACTTTAATTTAGTCTAAGCAAATTAACTAGCTAGTGCTTTTAAGTACTGAAGAATATCTTACTAATACTAATCCATCATTATGGACGTAAAACATTACTGGGTGTTTAAATCATAATTATCATTTGGATGTAGACTCGTGATTTGTGAATAAGGGGGGATTAGGAAGGCTAAAAAGATAGAAGAATCTTCATTGGTATTATAATCTTGTATCGAACTAATGTAGGGGGATATACTAACTAACTAATATTAATTAGCTGCAATAATAATCCTGGTTATAATAACTAATATTAATAAGATGCAAAATTTACAATCTTTTGATATTTAAGACCTTTGATTGAACAATCATCACCTACTTCTCTCTATTCTCTAATAATACATATTTATACTTTTGGAGAGGCTTATTTAAATGCACGTTCTTACGAATATTAGTTGTGCAGGCGTATCATATTCCACGATCAAACCACGTTATTAGGTCTTTATACATATACAAATATTAAGTTAGTAACACATAGAATAAGAAATCAAAATTAGTTCAAGAAATGATAATCATTATCAAGGTTGTTACAATGTATAAAACTAACATATAGCCGAAAATAATGGTTGAACCAACCTTTTTTCATAATCAGGTGTTTGGGTCAACTTACGTACACGTCGACTAATTTCATGGGTTACCGGCTACCTCCCACCAAATAAGAGTCTGAGAATAACTCTATTCACCAAAACTTAAATTGACGGGGAAAAAACCGCCTAATATTTTTGCCTCCACTGAATTTTGACCAATTTATTATAATGTCACCTACTAGGGGAAAGCTAGCAATTAATGGGTTATTATATTTCTCCATATTAGTTCTATATAAGCATGGAGTTTATTGGAATTTCAATAGAGTTTCAAAATAATATCAGCACCGTTTGTGTAAGTTAAATTAAGCATGGGTTCTAGGGTTTCAGCTGCAATTGTTCTATTTTTGGGCATGTTGGTGGCTGTTGCTACAGCACAATATGGAAGCTCATATGATGACTCTAATTATTCTTCTCCCTCAAAAAATGTTGGCTCCACCAATTCTTCTCCAGCATTTATGTTAGCACTTCTTGCATTCATCATTTCTTTCTTTGTTTTAAGAGAGAGAATTTGATATGAGACTATGATGCACATACAACTCATGAAGCTGTTTAATTTACTTACATTTTAATCTTTTGTTTCACTTTTCTTTTTCTCTTTGGTGTGTAATTTCTTTGTATGTTATTTCTTTTTCCCCTCTGATTTCCCTCTCTTTGGGTTTTAAAAAGTGTATGTTAATCAGCCAACTGTATTCTATTTACCGTTAATTTACATACCTAGGCTGTGAGTATTTTTTTCATCGGTGTTCGATACTTGTATTCAGTGGCGGATTCAATTTTTTCACTCAGGGTGTTCGTAAAAAATAACAAAAGCTAAATATAAAAATATTGTTTTCCTTAAGAATCGAACTTAGGATGTTGGAGACAATTTTGAACACCATGGACTACTTGAGCTAACCTTTTGTATTTGTTCAAGGTGTTCAAAAGCTAATATATGTACATAAACACATAAAATCTACCATATATATATATACTGTAATTCCGCCCCCTGCTTGTATTGGGGTCCAACTAAATCTGGAATCATGGCGGGATATCCCATATTGGGATATACTGCTCCCTAATAAAGGCGAGTCCATACATGAAGCTCGAACCCAAGACCTCTGGTTAAGGATGAAGAAGTACTTTCACTCACCACAAACCTTTATTGGTTAGGCTAGCAGTGGCGAAGTCAGAATTTTCATTAAGGGGATTCAAGTTATAAAGAAACAAACATCTGAAGAAGCTAAAGAGGATTTAACATCTACTATATATACATAAATAATAATTTTGACCTTATATATACAATGTAATTTTTCGACGAAGGGGTTCAGATGAATCCTTTGCAATACCCTGCTCCGCCCATGTAGGTTACTAATTGATGCATGGTGTTATAATGTAATTGCAAATTAATTTTCAATGTACGTTGTAATTTTTGAGCAAATAAACTTGCGTGTAACATTTTGATGGTTGTATTATCGCCTTACGAAGGGGAGCTTGGAGTAACTGATAAAGTTGTTGTTATGTGACCAGGAGGTCATGAGTTCAAGCCGTGGAAACAGCTTCTTGCAGAAATATGAGGTAAGGTTGCGTACAATAGACCCTTATGATCCGGCCCTTCCCCGGACCCCGTACATAACGGGATCTTAGTGCACCGGGCTGCCCTTATTATCGCCTTATGAGAACTATTTCTTCAAAGGAACTAAAGTTACTTAATTAGGGAGACTTCAAATATGTAACCTTTCATTGGACATAAAAAAAATGCTATCTAAAACTTAAAACAGATTAAAAGCTCCTTCAGAAAAAATATAAGCAGCCAAGCAGGTGTATTACATGGTAATTCAGTAGGTTGAACTTCAAACAAGAGACTACAAATTTCTGGATCAGTACTAGCTCGTATTGAGGATTCTTATGTTAGTAATTAATTTGTCATTCTTTTTATTTGGTTGCAACCGCAGTTTCCAAAAATAAGCTCAATAGCTAGCTAACATTCTTGGTCAATCATTTTTTACAACATATATAAGTTGTAGTCACACATTGAATATTCATGATACATGGGAATGGTAGTATTTCAGTTGATTAGCTATTTTAACTTTTTACCGTGTTAGTAGGTAACTGACAGAATATACACGTACTCGTGTATATTTGGTATATAATTTGTAGAATCCTTGTACAAGTGTAATTATGATAGTAATCTTGTATTAGAAAAATGTAGTAGTCTTATATTAGGAAAAGGTAGATTTAATTTAAATCTACCTTTTCCTAATATAAGACTACTACATTTTCCTAATACAAGACTAATGCCATAATTACACTTGCACAAGAATTCTACAAATTATATAAAAGACCACACGGCTAAGTTTACCTCTTGGAAAGTAAACTGTCTGTTATCACGGTTTGGAGAATATTTTGTACCATAAATTTGTAATTAATTAGCATTGTATTCTTAAACTAGAATAGGGTTTTGGGAGTAGAATAGAAATAGGATTTTCCATATTATGGAAATTGTAAACTGTATATATACCCTTTCATTAATGAGAATAATCAATAGATTATTCTTTCATGGTATCAGAGCCAATGGGGGAAACTGATGTGGAAATAACCGGGGTGCCAATGGGCCTCGGGGCAGTGGGCCGCAAGCCAACTAGCCACAGCCCTGGGGCCCATAGGTGTGGAACTGGGCCCAACAACCTCTATTACCCACCACATGCTCCGTATCCTACATGGGCTCAATTTCAGAATTCCAGCAGGCCCAGTCCATCAGCCCACTACTGGAACCCGAGAGCTATTGCTGGACCCACCTCTACAGACATTGAAGCCGCGATGCACACACTTGAATTAAATCCCCCGGACGCAAATTGGTACATGGACACCGGAGCCACTACCCACCTTACATCCGACCAAGGTACTTTCCCGTCTTATTTCAATTTGAGCAGTAATTGTGGTATAATTATTGGTAATGGTAATTCAATTCCAATTCGTGGTTACAGTCGTAAAACTTTGTATCCTCTCATCCACATCTTGTCTTGAGAAATACCCTTCATGCCCCTAAATTGATTAAAAATTTGGTGTATGTCCGTAAATTCACCACTGATAATTCTGTTTCTGTTGAATTTAATCCTTTTGGGTTTTTTTGTGAAGGATTTCAAGACGGGAATTCCTCTCATGAGGTGTGATAGTTGGGGAGATCTTTATCCAATCACGCCCACCTCCGGTCTCTCGAGTCCAGCCTTGCCATCATCTTTTGCAGCCCTTGCTCCTTCCTTGTGGCATGCCTGTCTAGGTCATCCGGGGTCGTCTATTTTGTCTTTTTTAGATAAAAACAATTTTATTTCTTGTAAGGGTACGTGTAGTACTTCGATTTGTCAATCTTGTTCTTTAGCAAAAAAATGTTAGATTGTCATTTGTAGACTCTAATTCTCGTACTTTAGTGCCATTTGATATTATTCATAGCAATTTATGGACATCTCCCATTATCAGTTCCTTGGGCCATCAATATTATATTCTTTTTTTGGATGATTATTCTAATTTTTATGCACTTTTCCGTTAGCGAAAAAATGTCACGTTTTTTCCACCTTTTTAAAATTTAGAGCTTTCATCCGTATCCAATTCGAACGGGAAATTAAGAATATTCAATGTGATAATGGGAAAGAATATGATAATGGGTTATTTAGGAATTTTTGTGCTAATAATGGTATCAATTTTCGTTTCTCTTGTCCTCATACGTCCGCACAAAATGGAAAAGCCGAACACAAAATTTGTACAATTAATAACATTGAACGACCTTTTTTGGTCAATTCTTCCGCTCGTTCTTCCTTTTGGCATCATTCTCTACAAATGGCTATTTATCTCCTTAACATTCTTCCTACCAAAGATTTGACATATTCTTCCCCTCTTCAAATATTATATAATAAGACTACTTCGTATTCACATCTTAGAGTCTTTGGGTGCTTATGTTATCCACTATTTTCGTCCACCATAATTAACAAACTTCAGGCCCGGTCTACCCCTTGTGTGTTTTTGGATTATCCGTCTAATCATCATGATTATAAATGTTTTGATTTATCGTCAAATAAAATCATCATTAGTAGCCATGTGATTTTTGATGAATCCGAATTTCCGTTTGCTAAAGTGAGTAGTCCCGTGCCTAGTTCGTATAATATTTTAGATGATGATATATCCCCGTATATTATCCGCCATTTTTTGGACGTATCCAAGCACCCCAACTCTGCCAGCCGGCCCACTGCCCGCTGGTTCTCCAGCATTGTCACTATCCACCGTCATGGGCCTAGAAACTGGGCAGCCTCCCCAGCCCAGTTCTGGCCCAATTTCGGTTTCTGCCCCAGATCTAGTCCATGTGATGTCCACCTGTTCCCGTTCCTCGTTGGGCGGCAGTCCACCGCCCGCCGCGCGTCCGTCACTTGTCCCGGAATTTTCCAAAATTCACCCAATTCTCCCCCGAGTCACAAACCGATCACTCGTAGTCAATGGGGTATTTTTAAACCAAAGAGACATTTTAATTTAACTTCTAATGTTCTTAAATCACCCCTACCCCGTAATCTTGTGTTTGCTTTAAATGACCCGAATTGGAAAATTGTTATGACCGACGAATATAATGCTCTTATTGATAATAAGACGTGGGAGTTGGTGCCCCGTCCATCACGTGTTAACATTATTTGATGTGGATTTTTGCTCATAAAGACAATTCTGACAGTTCTTTTGTGAGGCATAAGGCTCGTCTTGTAGGTGATGGTAAGACTCAGCAGGTTGGTGTGGATTGTGGTGAGACCGTCTGTATGCATCATCCCTTGGGGTTTAGGGATCCCAAATATCCTCATCATGTCTATTTATTGAAGAAGTCTTTGTATGGGCTTAAGCAGTCCCCACGGGCTTGGTATAAGAGATTTGCAGACTATGTTTCGACTATTGAGTTTTCTCACAGCTTATCTGATAATTTATTGTTCATATATCGTCGTGGTTCTTCCTTGGCTTATATACTATTATATGTGGATGATATTATCTGGACTGCCTCTTCTGATGCATTACGTCAGTCTATCATAACAATGCTCAGTTCTGAACATTGTCATGATAGAGTTAGGGCCCTTGAGTTACTTTATGGGGATTGTTGTCACTCGTCATGCAGGTGGGTTATTCTTATCACAACGAAAGTATGCAGCTGAGATCATTGAGCGAGATGATATGTCCTCATGGAAGTCCACCTCCACTTCAGTTGATACTAAACCCAAGCTAGGGGTTGCGGCTGGCTCCCCTTACGAGGATCTGACCCGCAATCGCAGTCTTGTAGGGGCTCTTCAGGATCTTACGCTCTTGAGACCAGACATTACGTATGTCGTACAACATATGTGTTTGTTTATGCATGATCCTAGGTTGAGCACATGAATGCGCTCAAACGCATTATTCGGTACATCTAGGGGACACTTGACTTTGGCTTACATTTATATCCCTCATCGACGTCTACACTTGTCTCGTATACAAATGTTGATTGGGGTGGTTGTCCAGACACCAGACGCTCCACGTCCGGCTATTGTATGTTTCTTGGAAATAACTTGGTCTCATGGTCTGCGAAGCGTCAATCTACATTATCGCGCTCTAGTGCAGATGCCAAGTATCGAGGGGTAGCCAATGTGGTCTCTGAATCATGTTGGTTACGTAATCTCCTTTTAGAGCTCCATTGTCCTATTCAGAAAGCTACCTTGATTTATTGTGATAATGTTAGTGTCATCTACCTTTCTGGTAATCCCGTTCAACACCAGCACACTAAACACATCGCGATGGATATTCACTTTGTTAGCGAAAATGTAGCTCGTGGACAAGTACGCGTCTGCCATGTTCCTTCCAGGTATCAAATTGCAGACATCTTTACAAAGGGTCTTCCCTCGGTCCTTTTTGAAGATTTTAGGGACGCCTCTCGGCGTACGAAGACCGCCCGCTATGACTGCGGGGGTGTAAAAGACCACGCGGCTAATTTTACCTCTTGGAAAGCAAACTGTCTGTGATATCACGGTTTGGAGAATATTTTGTACCATAAATTTGTAATTAATTAGCATTGTATTCTTACCATAATTGTAGGATTCTTGTACAACTAGAATAGAGTTTTGAGAGTAGTATAGGAATAGGATTTTCCATATTATAGAAATTGTAAATTGTATATATACCCTTTCATTAATGAGAATAATCAAGGGATTATTTCTTTCCTTATATACCAAATATACACGAGTACGTGCATATTATGTCAGTATCAGTTCGAATCTCTACCTCCTAATCTCCTCCTCATGTTCAATATAAGAAAAATTAAAATTTATCCATGTCACAGTGAGTAGAAAAGTTTCCATCGTTTAAAATCAATCCAAACTAATATGTGAATAAAAAATCTTTTCAACATTAAAATTCAAAAGATTTTATCTTTACAATGTAAGTACGCACATCGCTAAGGTTGCCATGAAGTTCAAGGGGAAAATAATCTACATCAGTTTTTTGAGATTTCTTGTAAGTTTTTTGATCAATTCAGAGTTCATAATTATGTCAATCTCATGAGCTTTCTTTTACCGTTTCGCAATTTTCATAGCTCTTGTGTAAACCTGACCATTGGGAAAAAGTTAAGTGGGAATGACTAGATTTGAACATGCAATAAAAATTTAGCCACCATTTAAAATGTAATTAAAAAATATATAGCAACTTTTAAGACGGAATAAAAATTGGATAAAACTATGTGTAGATAAAACACAGAATGACTCCACCACATGTTGCTAGAATTCAAAATTTTACAATGGTCTAGCACGATGTGTTGAAATTCGAAAATTTACCGGAGTTATAAATGTAACTCAAACTTCAGGAAAAATTGTTGGAGTTTTGATTTTTGAACCGTGATAATTCAAGCTCTAACATTTCTTATTTGAATTTGAACTGCCATTTCTCAATTACAATTCAAGCTATAGGAATTTTTCATGGAGCTTTAACTTATAAAGTTTACTAGAATTTCAAATAGGTATCATGAGTGGAGTAGTGGTAAAAGATTATTTCACTCATGATACCTCGTGATAAAGTTCAAAAATAGGTATCATGAGTGAAATAAATAATCAAATACATTGGTTTTAAAATAGATATTATGAGTGAATTATGTATGTCAAAAGTATTATTTCACTCCCGATATCTCTTTTGAAAACAATAACAATGTCCAGGAGATTATTTACCTGGTGTTAGAAGAAGTCTTGCTATGAAACTGCATGATTATTTTCTGTAGTTTTAATTGTATAGTTCTAGTTTTAGAAATTTTTTCTAGAGTTTGAATTGAGTCAGTTCTAACTCCAAAAATATTTTCTTAAGTCCTTGTATTTCAAGTTACAACTAAAATCTAAAGATATTTGTGTTTTATATATTAAAAAATCTATATTAAAAATGGCTAAATATACTAAGTAATTCTGAAAATTAAAATTTAATTAGCAAGTCAAAAAAGTTGTTATTGCTCATTTCTCCCCCAAAATTGGGCCTAACTGGCCCAATATTTGCCCGGTTAAGTTGAACTTAGCCGGGTTAGCCCATTCGATTTCTGTTTCGGTCTCAACTTAATCGGAGCTTAAATTATATCGACTACTGAAGAACTTGATCGGTCGTGGAACTGTGGAAGAGAGTTTATATTAAACTGTTTAATTTTTCTCGACTGTTAAATTGTTTATAAAGAAGACATTATTTGTTTGTTAATGGGTGTCCATGATAAATTAAACTAATCATAAAGAGCCAATTTGACTATGCCAAACCCAAATGGTAGTACCGATTCTTATTCTGGCCGGTGCTTAGATATTGTGATAGTTGAAGGCCCGTTTTCTTATTTCTAATTAATAAATAATAAGTAAACACAAGATACATAATATGAAAATACATTAAGAAAACTAAGATGGAATATTTGATATTGATATTAATTGTGATTGTACATACAAGTGGTAAAGAAAATATCAAAACAGAGAATATAGGCAGGCATGAGACAACTACCTTGCTCTATTACGAAATAAACTAAAAAGTTTACTTATTTGGTTGATGCTATCTTCATATAATTGTTGTTGTTACACGTCTTTTTTTATTTTTTATGAAGGAATCGCATGTACCGCTTTCTCTCGAAAGTGCGCACAAGACATGTAAACCCTGGACCGATGCAATAGCACCGCAAACCACGTCGGCCGATTAACCACACTTGGCAAGCCATGTGTGATAGGCTCAACCAAGAAGGTTTATGCAGGGGATCGAACTCGTGACCTTGCGGTCCCGCGCTCTACTGCTATACCAACTTGGCTACCCTTGCGGGTTTGTTACACGTCTTTGATTATTATTTTACCGGATCTTTCCTTTCTTTTGTCTTATTTTACTGAGTCTATTTCTCAGTTTACATCATTTGCTGCGGTTCTGATTAAACAAATTAAAGTCATATCGTTAAGGCGCGGATAAAAATCTCATATTAATAAATGAAAAGAAAAAACGTTATATGTAAGATATAGGTATCCATTCAATGATATAAGGCCTTTTGAAAAAATTATATGATCTTGGTACACATTGGTGAACTGGTACATCGCGGTACAGGCACACACACAAAGCAAATAGAAAAGAAGAAATAATACAATATTCCACAGATTTAAACTCACTTCATTTTTTTTCCCTAACATATTTGCTTTTAAAATTGTTAAAACTGGCATCCATTTTTTTCGGGTTTTCACCCGGTGTCCAGTATCTTGGGGAAGTAATCCCTATCAAAGATTTTTTCATACCTAGAAAACTGACCTCCATATCTTCATTATCTGATCTATGCTTTCTTCTTTATTGTTATCACGTTCTTAACACGCCGAGGCATATAATTTGGACTTTGTCTAATTCTTACAACTCAACAACTTGTTCTTTTTATTGAGCACTTATTGTTGTCACTGTACAAATGTTCATGTACACGTATTAATTAGAAACCAACTTACAAGAAATTGTTGAAATGATCTCCACCACCCAGCTACTTGCTTTATTGTAAAAATTAAAAAAAAGGATAAATGAAAAAAATAAAAGGAAAAGTCAATGGAAGAATGATAACACGAACTAGTCAATTATGAAATGTACCATATATGCATCTTGAATGTGTATATATATGTGTAGAATTTGCAAAGAACTCGGAAAAACATTCTTATTATCAACAAAACAAGTTGAAGGCAACATTTGAATCTTGAAAACAAATCAATGGCTTTCAAAGTTTCAACTGCTGCTTTCAACTTCATTGCTTGTGTTATATTCATGGTGTCTGTTGTGGTAGCTCATGAGGGCCACCACCACGCCCCCGCCCCGGCTCCATCGGACAAATCCAGTGCCATAATCACTTCATTCCCTTCAATGGTTGCTGGATTTTTTGGTTTGGTTGTTTCTTTCCTCGTTATTAAGGAAAGGATTTGAAGAGAACTAAAGAATTATCCAACATCCATTCTTCTTATGTTTCTCGTCTTTGTTCCTATGTTCTGACTTATCATGTTACGTTTCAGAAGCCTTGTATTTTTTTTCCATTTTGGTTTTGCTTTTTTAATTATTCTGTCATGTCAATTTATTTGTACTCCTTTTTATTGTGGTGAAACTTATGAAATTGCGTTAAATAATATGTGGTGTGTCGTTTTCTTGCAACGGTATATATGCATCATGCTGTTGGGATTTATAATATCCTAATTTATCGTGGCTTTGGAGCTGTACAATTTACACGAGCTAGCATATATGATTTTGTGACAAATGCAACTTACAATACTATATACTAAGGCTGGCCAGTAGGCCGGGACGGCCCGACCCCGTCCCGAGCCCGCCCCAACCCCGAGTAAAAAAAAAAAATTGTAGCGGGACTCGAACTCAAGACGGGAAAATGTCTCGTCCCGCCCGTCCCGAGACCGTCCCGAGCCCGCCCCCGATCCCGCCCGAGAGCCCCCCTTTGCAAATACAACCGTTGCACCAACGGCCATTTTAGATTTTGACCGTTGGGCAACGACCATTTTTGGCCTCCCCCCCTACTCCTTAATATTTATTCTTAACCCATAAGTTATTATATTTACACTTTAACCCAATTTTCCAACTATAAATAACTCATTTTCTCTTCATCTTTCTCACAAATCTTCCTACAATCTCTCTAATCTCTCAATATATCTCTCTACAAGTCTACATTGTTTACTAAATATTCAATTTTATTTATTCATGTGGGAATTGGGAGTGAAGTTGGCAACTAGCTTGAGGATCTTCCATCGAGCAAAGTTTCAATTTTCAACCTCTCGATTACACGTCGACGTTACGTCGGCGTTTGGTACATTCGTTCCTTCATTAAATTATTATTGTATGTTTATTTTATTTAGCGCACTTAATTTTATTGTCTTTAATTATTTATTATCATAATTAAAATGAAAGGATTAAGAGGTATGTTTAAGGGTAAGGGTGCTTCTTCTAGTAGGGGCAACCATGGCAATGGTACTTCTTCTAGTCATCTTATTCCTACACATGATGATTTTGTTGATACTCAACATTTTCCTACAATACCATTAGATTTAGACGAGGAGCTATTTTCTGGAACTCAAGAAGACTTTAATTTAGACGATGATCTAGATGATACACCCACTAATGTTGATGACAACACACCCACTAGTGCACCTTCAACTGAAATGCCTCATATTCCCTCTAGTATGAGACGAGGTCCAGCAAAACGACCACTAAAATCATATACATGGACATTTTTTGATAGGGACGTAGAGAATCAAGTAGCTATATGTAAAATTTGTAAAAATGTTTTAAAATTTAAAACTGGAAAAGGTCACGGTGGGACGGGGGTTTAATTAGACACATAGTAAGTGTTCATCCACTAGGTATGCCCAATACCGGGCTTCAAAACCGGGTGCGCAAACGCCCGCTCCATCGGGACAAGGTTCACATACCGATATCGTCCCGACCAAGT